>JBBPLL010000074.1:0-75841 GCA_038089755.1 Leccinellum rugosiceps | reverse complement strand
CGTTTGCGCATTTTTTGGCATTTTTAGGGTTTTTTTTTCACGTTGCGCCATTTTTTTGGGGTTCAAATTTGCTAAATCGAAGAATTTCAAAAATCGGCTCGTACAATCCTCTTGTATATAGTGTTATTAGCACAGGTTTACAGGTTTTAGGGTACTACGTTGTGTTGTGGCATCTCAAAAAATCGACAAAGAAACAGGATGGTTTTGATTGTCCGCAACTGTAATATCGCGTAAAGGTGGAAAAAAAGTTAGGGTGATCGTAGGATGCCCAGTCTATACCTCAGTGCCAACGGCAGACGGGTGGCTCTGCACGATGTCATGGGGGTTCCTGAACGACAAGTCACCTAATTCAAACTTACCGGCGGTGACTCCGAGTCGAGTTGGAGAGGTGCAAGATATTCGCACTAAACGGCCTGCGGCTGAAGGAGATATAAGGATTATCGTAATGATTAGTCCCTGCGTCAGAGACGCCACGCATTTTCTATCTACTGTGTCCAAGGCGACAGTAGCTAAAATGATGGACTGAGGCCAATTCCGGCTGCGGGAGTGAACGTTTGGACCGTGTGGTTCAAGTTATAACTTGTCGGGGACAGACTCCGATGGCCAGCCCAATCAGGATGCACAAAATTTCTCATCCGACTTGATGATGGGCCCTGGAGAAGATTAACTCTTGCTCGCTTGTGAGACCCTTTCATAAATCATGCTCCCGCCAAACCATCTACGTGGAACGCGGTGCCTGACGAATTGAAACTCGGAGCCAATGGATACATAATTTGCTAGTCCTTCGTCAGGAGAAAGCTTTTTGTGTTCAGTGCATGTGCTGGTCATCCCGGGCCAAGCGGAAAAGACTGGACCTCGGCCTTTCTAGCGCGGTTCGGCTGTCGCCGTCGTCCGCGGAGCTCCGGGACACTGAACACTCTCAGAAAAATTTGTGGTGGACTTTTCGCTCAACAGTTTGATATTGAGATGAACTTTGTGGTCAGTGTGTTGGATTTTGTGTTCAGTGTGTTCGACTTTGTGACCGATTTGTCAACCCTCGTGCTCAGAATGAGAAAAGCCTTGTTTGAGTGCTCCGGGCCCACGGTGGTGTGCTTAGACTCGCCTTTGTCAATATGTGACGAGCACAAACACATCATGATTGAGCACAAAGTCGAAGTTGAAGTTCGAACACGCTGTAGATCATGATGGCTTTGTCCCCCTAAGCTGCGAATCACTATATAGTGTTGATATAAGCTCAAGATGGGACGAAGGGAGCTGACCTAGTGTAAAACATACACAGGTCGTGCCAGTGGGTTCCAGCAGACAACGATCGATTGTAGGGATCAGCACGCAGTCCATGTCCATCGCGACGGGTCCGATGTATCACCTGAGCTTCTTTCAGGACTGCAGTGCGGCGATATCGGAGAGGTGGAGGAAGATAAAGGCATTTGTTTCAAACTTTGGCCATTAACGATCGGCGAATCGCATAGTGTGTCCGCCAGCAAGCTCCTGTTACGATTGCCACGTCCTGTGTTTTTATTACTCTGATACCTTACCTTGATCTTGCAATTCATGACACCAGTTACACAGGATTGCAGGACCGTCGGTTCATCTTAGAACCGTAAAAGCACGTATACCCGAGTTAAAATGAGAATGAACGAGCGAGCAATCGCGCGGATTGGTAGTGTCGCCGACTCCGCTTATTGAACGATTGAAAGTCCGTCGTGCAGAAACCGTTAAAGGATCATCGGAATCGGGCGATAGAAAGCTGTCACTATTCATTAATACAAACTTATGATTCGTGGTACTGTGAGGGCATCTTGACAATATTTTTCAGTATCATCACTGAGGCAAGACGCGGTGGGCTGCAGGGTAAAAACGCCAGCACTAGTCATGCTAGTGAAGACGTCTAGATCTATCGTAGTAAGCTGGAGGATAGAACTCTCGGTCCTCAGTGAGTTTGAACTGGTAGTGTCTGCATCTACATTATTTGCCGCAGTGCAGTGAAGCAGACGATAGGCGAGTATCGAGAAAAACAGTGAATTACAAACAAACAAAGAACAGGCAACCTGTCCGACGGAGCCAGTCAAATAGAGTATGAGGACATACGACAGATCACATACCTCAACGTCGATCGCCACGATGATGAGCAGTGGAACATCAAGTATTTGGCAGGTGGCTCGTAAAGAGGACACGATAGTGACAAAGATGCTGGAGGAGTATGCTATGATGATCAACCGTCGTTGAGAGGGCTGCAACTTCATATATTTCAGGGAGTGGATGGTAAGGCCGATCAATGTAGTATCGGACAGGACGTCCGCTGTGTGCCAAATTGGGTTATAACACAGCTAACATGCACTGGAAAATGCATACCAATCAATTCAAATATCGCCACTAGCAATCTTTCCACTGTATCCGATGAATCCTGAATGACGTTCCGGCGGGACGCATGTCTCACAACAAACGATATCGTCAATGAGGACCACATCAGGACGAAGAGAGCAGCGACAAGAATCATCATTCGACGCAGTCTCAGCAGGGGCGACATGATACGCAGGAGTGAGAACAGAACGCTGAGTCTCACTGACCTATCAGAAACGCTGAGTAAGTTTTGGAGAAAGATAGTAGAGGAGGACAGACCAGATCACAATAGTATACGTGAGTGCATGTATCCAAAACGAGACCATTGAATAGTCGTCAGCTAGATTCATCCCGTCAGATGACTGGGGACTCAAATATACGGACCGAGTAGCTCACTTGTCTCGAAACGTGGCCAGGAACAGACGACGCAAATGATGCTGCCGATCAGTGCAACAACCGCGCAGGTGTCCTCCCACCAGAATCTACGCATTACACAGCGCCGAATTAACCTGTAAGTGGTCAATGCCAGTGGTATGGCTGTCAGAGTGCTCGTAAAAACTGCAGTACTGCTTAGTACGGGACGTGCGACTCAGTGCTCTCTCGCTTACTTTTGAGGTCCCTCACGAGAGAGGGAGTTGCGCTGATGGTCATGAGCCCTGGAGTGGTGTGATGACCACCAACATGCTTCCTTTTCAACGCGAGCGAGAGTTAAGGCCACACATCATGGTACGGGGCCATCCAGTGAAAAAGAAGAGAAGGGGTAACGGACGCCCGGTGATTGATCGATCGAACCATTGGAGTGCTGATCACGTCCGACACGTGGAACCGCGTGGCGCGATGTTAGCCAGATGGAGAATTTGGGTGATCCCACTGATCCCATAAATAACCAATGCCAACTGCCAATTGGTGTTCAAGTCACAGCGGGGGAAATATAATTACCGATGCCATCCACTTCTTTCGTCATAATGGCTGGCTGACTCACGATGTTTCGGATTCGTAGCCAACTTTGGGCGGCCAAGTAACGCGAAGAGATCTCGGTTGAACGCCAATGAGTTTGCATCACTAAGGCTACAAATGATTGCGAGAACTACAAGTGACCAGAAAGGAGTGGGCAAAAAGCATGGCTACATGTTCGTGTTGGCTACACAGAGGCTGACTAGTGAATGTGTCAATAATGGGTGTAATAAATAGAATAATGTCTTGTGCGCGAGAAGCCTGTCTCTGCTCTCCGCCAAACCGAATGGCCCGAGAAAAGTATAAATGGGTATGATGAACGAAAGCGGATGATAGAGCGGGTGGCAACTAGTCATCCAGTAAAAAGTCCCAGTCGATGCCGCGATGCATTCCCTCGGGTTTCTTCGAACCGCCAAAAATTCGTTTCAGTTTCTCCTTGTGGATGTTCTCAGGGGCGTTAGTGTGGACATCCCACATCCGGAATGTTACGGTGCCCCGAGTATGGACGACGACCTCATCGATGTCCCAGTGGTCACAGCTATCCTCGTTGATGCGAACGTTCGCCATTATGCGGTTCACAAAACCAGCAGAGTAGATGACCTGGCGGGAGTGGTGGATGTGACCTCGGAAGTCCGAGGGAAGCCACACAGTCACATCGGACGTGCCCGCCCGAATCTCCAGGTAGAATTTGCACCGAGGTACAGGTCGGCACTGGCCATATGCCATGAGATCTCAACCGGAAATACCCGAACCACGAAAGAGACTCACGACTTTCAACTTTACGGGTGCGTTGGCAGCACCGATGAACATCTTTAATCGATGATCCACTGGCTGCTTTCTGGCACGATAGTGTGGCAAAGCCAAAGACATGTCTATGGATTTTTTGGTCTCCAGGATGAAGTCCCAGTCGCTGGAAGGGCGATAGTGGATTTTGTGTGTGCCATGGGGTTCCGTGAGCTGCGAGATCCTAGTCAGTCTAGCAGGGCATATCGTCGCAAGACACTCACCAAAATCCCGAGTTTTTCACTCAGCGATACGCTCTGTCGATGGGATTGAGTTTAGCTGGAACCGATCAAGACGCGAGCATCAAATGTGGCTGACCTCTGCGGACGAGCACAAGCTCGCCATCATGGGTCCCTCCGAAAGCGAGAAAAAAGGAACGAACGCGCAGAGAGACAACAGAATGAGCCAAGTTGGAAAAACGGGGTGAAGACAGGGCAAAGCATGGGGGTTTTATGTAGACCATATAAGCGATTTGGCAGCGGTCTTCTCCCCTTGTACCTAAAAAGGTAGGTGTTGTCAACACTCTCGACCATGTGGTCCACTGGAAACAAAAAACGACTCTCGGCAACAAGCTCCGTTTCGTCACGGAGCTAAAAAAAAACACACACAGTCCGCACTTTCAGAATTTGATCGTTAGGCAACGTTTTTGTGCTTGCACCGTCAAAACTCGTACAATGGCTCAGTTGCCCCCTGCGACGTGCCGTCCAGCCATAATATGCTACGTTTTACAGTGTCAGACGTTTACAATGGCAGCACAGTACAACAAGTCATCGGAGTCAAGCGGGTTACGGTAAGCGAGCTAGCGCCGCGCGGAATTGGAAAGCAAACACGCTAGCGCTACGTGGTGCGCCGACGGAAGATCCGGCGCACATGGCTACCCACGCGCGAGCGAATCTTCCCACAGACATCGTCCTCCGTCGACGGCATCAAATGCAGTTCAACGTTGCCCTGTGCATGGATATACACCTCGTCGTCGTCATCCAGGACGGAGGCGTCCAGTCGTATAACGCCACGCCGCATGCGCTCCCTAAACGCACGGCAGTAGCGAACCTGACTCTTTTGGCAAAAGCCGTCATGGTTCTTGACATTGACAACCCCCCGAAATAGCGACGGTAACGTCACCTTCACGTTAGCCTCACGTGCAAAAATGCAGAGGCGGAAGATGTGGGTCTGAGCACCGGGAAGTCGAAACTAGAATCGACCACGCGTTCCCATATCAGCAACCAATCCCTCCGAACGGAAAGGAGAGTGGGTATCAACTCACCACTGTGGCGCTGATCGGACCGGATAGGCTGGACAAATAGATACCCGATTTCGCAAACGGAGGCACGTCACACGGCAGTGGTGCGTGCAACACTAGCTTTGCCTTGATGCGCTGTCGCAACGAGCTCGACTGAAAGACATACTGATCACCGAACACAGCTTCCTGTTTTCGAGGAACGAACTGCTCGATAATGGTTTCCACTTTCTTCTCCTGAAACCGAGGGTAAGTAGTTGACCCACGTGCGCACACACGAGGCAACAAACCTCTAATGTACCAACTTGCCCCGAAAACGTGCTTAAATTACTAAGGAGCTAGATAAAGCCGGAATCAGCCAAAATTAACACTAGTAGGTAAGTGCTCACTGAAAGGGTTTGTGAGATCCTGCTCATACTGTAGAACGAAATGGGTGTGCTGATGGGTCCCTCGATCCAACACCGGGTTAAATACTTCCTTCGCCACTCGCCAAAGCGTCATAGTGGAGCGGTGCCCGGAGGAACAATGCAAATGTACGCTCGCCCGAACATGGTACAATTCGGTCGGTGGATGGACTTTTGCTTACGCGGGCCACAGCGCCCCGGTGGATTACCAAAGCAAAGCAGACAATGCAGATCGGGAATCGCCTACTGCTTCCTTTCAATTACCAGAATGACAGTTGTGGTCGTAAAATGGCAGGGTCGACATTTCGACCACACGTTCAGATTGGATATTGCCGAGCAACTTCTCGAGTGGTGACGTTCCACAGATGTATTCTGGTGTCAGACATTGCCAAACAAAACTCACCCGAGTTCGTTCGTTCACTCATTCATCAGCTTCTTTCTGATCGCAGCCGCTTCTCAAAAACAGTGGCGCCATGACATAGATGCGCCACAATGCATTCATGATGTGACGCTAGGTTTAACCTAAAGCTATACTTTATGGTTGTCTTCGGTTACTCCTTCCCGGGGGACATCAATCGGATTTCCTTTGGCGCGCTTCCTTCACAAGTCTACGAAATTCTTCATTGTGTAAAACCTTGAAGGCTTGTTCGTCAGCAGAGTCCCTGATGTACGGGAACCAAACTCACTTCATGGGTGAAAGGGTCATCAACTACGTATTTCGGCCCATTCCGGTTGTCTTCCCATGCTTTCAACTCGGCACGGAGCTCCGCTGGGGTTTTGCGATATGTAGCCTTGTCGAGATTTGCATTGTACATCATAACCCATCTACCAGGAGAGTCCAGTTTCTGACGAAGTAGCCAGAAGCAGAAACTACCTTCTGTGCCTGGAAATCCGGGCGTTTCGATCTCCACTGACAGGGAGTTGTTGAGAAGTCAAGAGTTCCTTGAGAGCCTTATCCTTGAGGACGTCGTATGAGACCTTTGGCAACCGCTCCATTGCGTCATCTACATCACTTCATGTCAGAGCCAAGATTGAGTTTCAGCTTAAAGATCAAGAACTATCAATCACCTGCTATCCTTTTCTTTCCCCTTGTTCGACTTGCCCCCAAGAAGCTTTGCCCACTGGCTCTTTACATTTGGATCTGAGGCTTTTGAGGGCGGTTTCCGACCACAATCTGATCCGTCCATGTGGCTGTTGATCACCTGGAATTCTACGGACACCCGGCATACAGGACACTGTACCAGCGAATCGGCTTAACTGACTATCAGCCATGGGCCAAGGCTGAGGAGACGAGAAGCAGGTATGGGACACTCACGTTGCAGGGTCGCGAGCTCGTCCTCTGCCGGATCAGAAGACGGCTCTACGTTCGACTGCTTCCGAGAACCTTTCCTCGCGCTTTTGGCTTGGAGCGGCGAAGAGTACGCGATCTCGCTTGATTCGTTCGCGTTCGAGGGCCCTGCCAGGCACACGATGTCGGAGTCCGAGCTCTGGGAGACTTCGGCGTGCCTGCGTTTCCGCCCGTTCTTCACGGGCGTCTGAAACTGGCGCGGCGTCTTATCGTTGGCCGAGTTTGGTTGCGTACACAGCTCTCGAGAAAGACGGAGAACGCTCGATCTGTGGGGTGGAAGGTTTCACAGCCGACCTAGAGAGACGAAGCAATTCCCGCACCTTGCTGCCTTCCAAGCCAAGACGGCCTCCTCGAGAGCTGGGTTCGCCCTGAAGTGCGCTTCCGTAGTGGGTTTCCGACAGCTGGGGCATTCCGGTTCTCTCAGGATGTGTTCTCGTACGCACTGGAGAAACGCCCCTCAGTCCGGTCGCGTTGGAAGAAATTTCGTTGTTGCGCACCAACGAACAGAAGCAGTGGCCACATGCAAGCGATATGGGTGCGTCGAAAAATTCACCACATATCGAGCATCGAAGGCTTGAATCCAGTTTACGTAGGTCAGTTGCGGAAAAGTCTGTTGGGTCAGGTATGTCCTGTGCGAGGAGTTGTCGTACATTGTTCGTTCGCATAACAGACAAGAGACGCGCTCTGTGACAACGTGACTAGACGCGGTATGTCACACAACCAATACGAATGCGATGGTATAGTACAACGTGTCTCTACACAAAATGTTCATACATTCCCCTCAAAGTCGTACTGTTCTCGCATGTCTTCCGTCGCAGCGGCTCCACGAAGCAGGGGATCCAGGGAAACCAGTTCATCCTTGATACAGTTCCGCGCAACCGCATCAAGTTCTTTCAATAGAGTGGACGTGATTTTCTGTGGGGTATCACCATCCAGGTTGGCAAGACGGTTGTCATCGAACTCACTTTAAATTTTGTGTCTACTTTCAACAAGGTATCGCCCAACCCTGCCGTCCAGTTTGGAGGCGGGCTGCCGACGCCAGGTGCGTAATTCTGGCTGGGAACTGGTGCATTCGCGATGCCCCACAGACTTCCGTCGCTCTCTTCCAAGGGTTTCGGAGTCGCGTCTTGATTCGAGAATAAATACGAAACTCCTGGATGCGGAGCTAGCAGTCCCAGGGGCCCCATCATATGTTGACCGGAGTTCGAGAACGCAGAGGGGCCGAGAATGCGAGAAATCTTATTGTACACCTCAGAGAGCACGTCGAGAAGAGAAAGTAATGTCTGGTGGTAATCCAGGGGAAAGGGCTGCGGAGCGTCAGTCGGAGGTGGATCGCACACCAGGAGGTCTGACGTACTATATGGGGTGAAACCAGGTAGGCAGTTTCTGACCCGTCCGAGTACGGCGCGGTATATTCGGCAAAGCCGCCAGCAGCCTGTCGCTTCCCCACCTTGGATCGAAACAACCGCTGGAGGCATGGGTCACAAGGATGCTGTGGTGATGACGTAGGGATACCATACATATTTCGGTTTATCTGGCTCTTCTTTGGCTTGGTCATATTCGTTCATGGTGTTGAGAAGACCGCGGAGGTAGTCTTGTGCTTGAGGTATATCCAGCAGGTTGGACAGAGACATGGCCAGGACGGCAAAGCGATGTGTCCTAGCATGGTTCCCGAGCGACGGTCAAAGAACAGCAAGTGTCATACACACCGTTTCTTCATGGCAACGTTACTGAAGACCTTGTCGAGTTCGCCGCGGGACATCATGATCGTATGGAACCAGTGACAGCGGCTGGACCCACGTATTCAGCACGAGACGGTCGCTCAAAGGCGGAGGCCGACGCACCCTTCGTGCACGTTGCGCATGTAGGTTAGGGTGATTATTCGTTTCTGGACGAGGTCGCGGAGATACTCGACCGAGGTGCCCTGGGGGATGACGGGCGTGCCGTTGGAGACCATGGTCGCGGTGGACGACAGCGTGTCCGAGTGGACTGACTGGCCATCCCACTCTCTTCCCGGGGCGACGGTTGCGGTGGGAGTTTGGACCGCTGCACCGGTCGCGACGGAGATATTAGTGCTCGTGGGTGCGGGTGCGCTGGTCGGAGGCTTGAAAGAAGAGAGCAAATTCTGCGCTGAGCTCTTCCTGCGCATTGCTGGGCGTGCGAGGTCTGACATGGGCGGGTTCGAGGCAGCCATGGATGGCGTCGGTCGCGAGTGGGCTACTACCACTATCGTCGTCCTAATTCGGTCACTCTTTCTTCTTCCTCCACTCATCAACTCGATACGATGGACCCGAGTGTGATTGCAAAGCAATTCACTGACTTTTACTACGCGACATTCGACGCCGATCGATCTCTGCTGGCTCCGCTATACGTAGGTCCACCCAACCAAACCAACGCGATCACGTCAGTCTGATCGCGGTCGCAGCGTCAATCGTCGATGCTCACGTTCGAGCGGGACCAGATATTAGGAGCACCAGCGATAATTGAGAAACTCACCGTACCTCTTCGCTTTCTTGCGTCCGTCATTGGTACTGATCGCACTCTTAGTCGCTACCTTTCGCCAAGGTTCGACACAACGTCTCGACCATCGATACTCAGCCCTCCGTAACCACTGGAGCGCTCATCGTCAATGTGACCGGCTACCTGTTTGTATGTCCCTCTATTCGCACCTTTGTCCCAGCTCACGCGATGCAGGTCGACGATAGCCCCAACCCACTCAGCTTTAGTCAAGTATTCCAGCTGGTCAACGAGGGCACTACTTATTATGTGTATGCACTTTAACCGATTACCTGCATACCTGACCAACGAGTTTTTTCTTTCTTTCTTTCTAGTCACAATGACATTTTCCGTCTCAACGTCGGTTAGTTTTTCGCAATGTGCTCCAGTTACATTAGAACAGAGTGGAGTGGATCGCGTGTTGTAGTTTAATCATTTGATTGCAAGTTTGAATCCGCACGCCGCACGCGATCGATGATCACTGAACAAGATCTGTACCAGCTCCTAGCTCGCGTTACCAGCTTCCAGTGATCGCATCAATCCCCATCCGAACGCGATACACCTCACTGGCATAGTTCATTCCAGTAACCTATAGGTGCCGAACATCGAGCCACCGATGGCGAGAAAACAGAACAGAAGCTTACTCGGAACCACCTGGCTTTCCTGAATGGCTGCTTCGGACGGGGCCTCCGCCAAGACCACAGCAAAGCCACTTGGCAACACCAGAATCAGTAAGCAGGAAAGGTCTGACCGATCATTATTCAGCGACGCACGTATCCAAGTGGAAGTTTGTGTGACTACGAAGACATTCGTCTCTTTCAGCGATCAAGTTACTATCGCAAACGTGACTTGCCAATGTATTAACCACGGGCCCGGATTATCGGTAACGAAACGGATCGTGACGTTGTCCGAGTTTGCTTGGAACCCGATGGAAACGGTGTCCCTCCTGACCGGGTTCACAAAGTTGAAAGTCTCCGTTCCAGGAGTTCTGACGACATCGAATGTGTGCTATGGCACGGTCAATACAAGATTCTGGAGCATACGGTCACAATCACTCACGCCGTGAAGATGAAGAGAGTGCTGTTGAACAACACCTTTGTGATTGAGGTCAAAAGAGTGAGATGAAAACTTACAGGCCCGCCGATTGCACCGTCCTTTGTCAGCTCAGTGGCAGGAACGCTTATCTCGATCACCTTGCCGCGTGGAAGATCGTAGATACTACCATGTGGGAGGAGCTGTGACGGGTGCCTACCACTCAGAATCTGTAAGAGCACGGGCAATGGAGGGTTCACGTAGGACACTCCGTTGACCGTAAACCTATTGCCGTTAAACCCAGGAACGAGATTGATGTTCACGTCTGCTTGCCCTGGCTCTGGAATACCAGGTGCGCCGTGTGCAATCAAGGGGCGAACGTTCCTCTCTTTATACGGAAGTACGTAAGGTCCGTGTTCCGTCGTCGGCTCTCGCTCTGGCGCACCGCGATACCTCAGAATGGCAGAGTTCTTCCCGCCTTCGAACGTTTGGCTAGGCTCGTTCGGCAGCGCACGAATCCAATAGTTGCCCGACGTTTGGTTGGCAACGACCACCACCGAATAGCGCTGGCCTGCCAAGACTGGCAACGAATCGACGACTAGCGGTTCTGTCGCGACACCATCCGTTTCGATGACCGCCATCGTATGCCCATCGATGGTGAAGTTGAACCACGGGCCGCACGAAGCTCCGATGATGCGGAAGCGATATCTTTTACCGTGCTCGACGTTGACGACGGTTAGCGGGGACTTTGGTCCGCCAGTATACCGTCCGCGGCCATTTATCAGCGTGGAATTCTCTACGTATGGAGGTTGGTGCATTCGCATTTGCGGAGTGGGCACATGATACCTGTGAAAAAGTGAGCTGCTAGAGCGAGCGAAAGCATCACATTGCGCACCAGTCGGCAAGAGTGATGACGGTATTCTCTGGCGAGCTGATGAGCGTCCTAATCGGTTATTACGAATAGAATTCGTACCATCGTCAACATTATAAAGATGTTTGTGCGGGTCCTCAGGATCGTATATCACCAGTGGTCCTCTGAGGCCATCACAGTACTGAGACGAGAGATGCGAGTGATACCAATATGTCCCAGTTTGATTTTGTGCATTGAATCGGTGCAAAAAGCGTTTGTGGGGCTTGATGGGACACTGTGTAACACTAGCAACTCCGTCAGCCCAGTTAGAATTTTTCTGGAGGATGCCATGCCAGTGCTGTGGGGGTTTTAGAGCCAAAGTAGGACGCATACCACGAAAACACGAACAATGCTCGTTGACGTATCCATCGTAGTGTCATGAAGATCGTTTACCACGGTGATTTTGAACTCGTCCCCCTGAAGAACCGTCAGAAACAGCACTTAAAGACGTCGAGAAAATTTACCTTCCGGGCGGCTATCAGTGGGCCTGGAAAGGTTCCCTCCGCGAGTGCGGACCTTGAGGATGTTAGTTGAAGCGATGAACCAGGTTAATGCAACTCAACGATCGAGGAAAACCATCAGGAGCAATGACTTTATTGACAACGTTTAACTGCGCGACGGGGCCGAGAATACGGGACTCGCGCTGGGCCGCGGAAAGCTCTGGCTGGAACTTTGAAGCTGTGAGGACCGACGGTACGAACGAGCAGATAAAAGTGAGCAAAAGAACGCGATTGGGATAAACATGCATGCTGGAAAGTGTGAACAACTGATCACAAGGTTTTTCGCGACAAAGGAGCTTTTGAGCGAATACAAACATTCGTTTTCGGATCGAAGTTGGGGGAGAGTTACCCGGGCCATTCATGGTGAGGCCATCGGCCAACAACAGAAGCGATGGGTCGATGCGTGTACCTATTTCATAACGCCGCGATGAGGAGGGACGTCGTTAGAGACCGTCAGATCTGTACCGCTTTTTAGTAAATGAATCACAGCATTTCGCGTTCAAAAAGTCAAATCGAAATACTAACGCGTCTTTTGCATGCCATTGCTCAACGGAGTGCAGTCCAATGGCGGAGCAGTTGCCACTTTCAAGGCCGCTTGTTCTTCTGTAGCTGCCGCAGAGCGGGCCAAGTTGTAGTGACGTAACACGCTGGGGCGTACGAAGAGTTTTTCAAGGTTGTCGCGAGTCACTGAACGACTGACCGGCGCCTGAAGTATGCAGCAGCTCGAACCTATACAATCCTTCTTCTTGCCATTCCAACCAGCAGGACCCGACCAACCGTGTTGACCAGTACTAGTGGAGCCTCCGGCCGTCAAAGTCGCCGCGTTGTGAAAAGGATATCGGCATCCCAAAAAAATTGAACACGAGAGAGGAATCGTAGTCTTCTATGTTCATCGTTTTCACACTTGGTGGAGAACGGGCAAGTTCCGAGGAGTTTGTGCATGCCTGCGACGCGTACTACGTTCACGTCACCGATCGACGAGCGTTTCGACCCCCTCAGGCTGATCGTTCGAGTCAGACGGCGACTACGGATGCATCTATGATCGCCAAACGACTCTAGCTCATATTCTCGAGTTCATATCATGTGCGTTCCAGAGACGCCGTTCGAATCAGTGTATTTCCATTCAACTTGACCACCCTCGATCTTTTCTGACTACCTTGGCAATTGAACAGCCATGCAAGGCTAACCAAGCTTTATGATTCCGACCCATGATGGTAAAGACCTTATTAGTATCGCTTGTCCACCACACATTCCAAGCCTGGATCAAGGAGATACCAACCTACCCTGACACTGCGGTTCCGCCGCAAAGAAGTGAAGGTGAATCCAGCGTCGCCGCTCTTCGACTTTTCCACCGCTGAAAACCCGTCGGGAACTCGAACGTATTTGCATTTGCTGCAAACCATCGGGACTCGAGCGAACTCCTATTGGCACGTGCCCGCGATCAACCCATGCACATCATGGACTGGCCAGATTCTCCGAACTGCTGCTTTCCAAAATACTTCATTTATGTAAGTGTCAAGAAAATGAAAGGGATCGATTATGCCGAGAAATCCCGGCTCACCTGGAACATTCTCTGTATAACGGCGACGAGGTCTTCCACATGAAAATTCCTGCATCAGTTGGAAAATTAAAATTTCTTCACGACACTAGCAACTGTGGCCCTGGGTCATCCAAGTTGAAATTTGACTCGGAAGTATCATTATTAGGTTCCTGGAACTTCAGGACGATGCACGAATCACGAACTTATCCAGAGGCACTGACAAGATATATTCATCCGGCGAGGCAAGTTGACACATTGAAATGGGATGTCCACATCCTCATGCTGCACCAGACGTTGATTTCAAGAAAGTTTTCGTGTGAGGCCATGACTTCATTTTCAAGGCAGGGGGGTTCGGAGGACCCACATACATACATTGTATTTCATGTGCTTCCAGAACTTCGCCTCGCTTTCAGCGTCAAGGTTAGAACGCACATAATATCTGCGATCCTCCCGCCCGTGCCAACCAGTTACCCTATCGTCGCCCGCGTCAACAACCTCGAAGCGGAATAATCCTTATCGACAGTGCTGAGACCAGGGGCCATTAAAAAAGAAAAGGAGCGTAGGCAATCCAAAGAGTATGTCAGAGATTTTAGACCCTGATGCACTCATAGGGCTGCCTACGCTCTTTTCAAGGAGGAGGAACGAAATTCATGTACATGATGGAAAGAAGCTGTGAGAACAATATTGGAGATGACCGTGCGGTCGGCGCTCGGAGTCCATCGACAAAAACAAGAAGGTTTGTAAACGTCACATTGCGATCCAGATCAGCGTTTACAACCCCAATCTGATTGAATTTTCTTCTCTTTTGCATAGTATGGCATGGCATAATATCACAATCGTTTTGTTATTCTTTACATATTTAATAGGATTTCATGAATTGTAGTACGAGGGTGACACAACTGACTGCCGTACGACTCAGATGAGCGAGTCGAATAGCGATACAAAGGGTGTTTTTTCAGAAGAGTTTGAAGCTTGGAGGGAATTGCAGCTGGAGGTACTGTCCCTCCAGAAATGGAGTACGGAGTAGGGAGTCCACGACTGAAACTTGACTGAAACGTGCCCCCATTCGGAGGTAGCCTAGTCGCATTAACACATGACAAGTCAGACTCAAAAACCTGAGCCGACATTGCTACTGATACAGCCGGAAATCGTGGGTATCGTATACATATCCGAGGACGTTACAGGACGATAGATGAGACCAAGGCTCTTCGTTACATTACAATAGCTTGGTTTTGTCACGCAAATAAAGTGTTACCTTGAGCCATCCAGGACCAGGACGCGCTCGTTCGGCGGGGTGAGATCTTGAAACGCTTCAGAGCCTTCCAGTTCGAAGGATCGATTACATTTTGCACTTCCCGTGTGAGACCCTGCCAAGTGACGATCAGATTCACTTGGAGGGTGTCAACTCCAGAATCAGCCAACGCCCGAGCTGCATTGAGGAACGACTGGAGACTAGCTTGGTGGTGGCATAGCAACGGGTGTTGTATCTTTAGCGTTCTAAACACGCCCCGATACTTGTTTGCGAGGAGCATCAGGAGCTCCGCGTACAGATTCAAGGCATTTCCGCTGCGTTCACTTTGGGAATTGATCACCAATTCTTGGAGCACGGGGCTTGAGAGCAGCCGAACAAACTCGATGGCGTGGATTGGGGAACCATCAAAGGTCAGCCTTTTCAGCCAAGGGAAGACAGGAGTGATTGGGTGGAGACCCGGATCTGGCCAGCGCACAAGTTGTAGATCGAGCTCCTGTATGACGGACGCGGAGAGCGCATGACAGTATTTGTGCAGGACGTTTGGACCAAGCGGGTTGGCTTTAATTGTGACGCTTTGAAGTTGTCGAAAGGGAATGGGTGTGATTGTGTGCAAGGATTCCTTTGGGATACCCTCAAAACGGATGTATTCAACATGAGGGGCGTCCATCAACAGTCGACTCAAGACTGAACTCCAGAGAATTGCTTCAGTCTCCGGGGTCTTGGCGTTGGCCCAACTAAAAGTGACACGACGAAGAGAAGAGGGAAATAATCTGAGGTTTGGGTTGGGAACGCGTCTCGCGTGAAATGCCAAGGTGGTAAGGTTGGGAAAGAGCTCGATGTTTGGACGAATGCTAGTGAGCTGCTTGTAAATGGAGGAGTATACGCGGTGAGGGTTCATTGTAACCGTCTTCGCGTACAAACGACGAGCTCGTCGAGCATAATTGTCGAACGTCGCCCACTTTTCTGGGGGTAAATTCGAGATCGTTTCGTGGTCGAATTGAAAGAAAGAGTCATCCTATCAACAAGTGTGGCATCAGATCTTGACTGACGAAAATAGATCAACCCCGCCAAACCTACATTGAGGGTTAACTCCTTGGGCAACAAGGGGATATAGGGTTCCAGAGAGTCGTTAAGCACCCAAAGACGGTCGAGCGCTGGCTCAGCCATACATTTGCAAGTGAAAGCGAGGTGGCTTATACTACGTTTGTCATCACCGAGCTCGTCCAGGATCAACCCGAATACTTCAGTGATGCAAAGAGTACGAGTAGATGCATCGTTTACTGGAGGGCTCGGGGTGGGTGACATGGTTTGCGCAGCAAGGCTACGACCGCTGCGGTGATAACCAGGCGTCCCTGTGGTTCGAAGACACTAGGATCACTACGGGCATGGCCCTACTGCGGTCCACGATGGGCTTGGAACCCGGCTATAATCTTTAGCCCGATTCAAGTTGAAGGTGTTTCATAATGACAACATGTGTAACACGATAGCTATACTGACTGAGTGACGGCTACCTGCGTGCTATTTGGGTATCTTGCTGGTCATTCTGGTGAACGATGTTGGTAAAGGTTGACGTTGGTGATATCCAGCTGGTGACTGAGTACTGAGCGCTGAGCCGCAGCGCCAGGGTTCCGGGGACTGTGACGGTGGCTGTGCAACGCAGTGATCGCGTGTTTCTATTGCGCGTCCTCCTCGGTTTGACTCGTCCACCATGTCCACAGGTTTTGGTCAAGAAATCGTATCTGTCATCAACAAGCTTCAGGATGTCTTCAGCACAGTCGGATCATCAGGCTCCCAAATAGACCTTCCTCAAATTTGCGTGCTCGGCAGCCAAAGTAGCGGCAAGAGTAGTGTGCTCGAGGTATGTCGCGCAGTCTACTGCGCCAAAGCAACACCATTCATCCTTTCCATCGTCTTCAGAACATCGTTGGACGAGACTTTCTGCCTCGTGGTACCGGTATCGTGACACGGCGACCACTCGTGCTGCAGCTTATCCATCGCCCTGCGACCACACCACAACCGAATGGTCTCTCATGTACGTTGCAAAGTGAAACACAGGCTACATTTTCTCAAATACTATTTTCCAAAGCGCAACAAGCAGGCCCAGACAAACAGGCCAACGAGTTGGAATGGGGAGAATTCTTGCATCTGCCTGGCGAGAAATTCTATGATTTCAACAAGATTCGCGCAGAGATCGTCCGTGACACAGATGCAAAAACAGGCCGCAACGCCGGTATTTCGCCGCAGCCCATCAACCTGCGCATATTCTCGCCCAACGTCCTAACACTCACCCTGGTCGACCTACCTGGTCTAACAAAGGTTCCCGTCGGAGACCAGCCCAAAGACATCGAAAAGCAGATCAAGGACATGCTTTTGAAGTATATCTCGCGACCCGCTTGTATCATCCTGGCCGTTACGGCCGCCAACACCGACTTGGCAAATTCAGATGGTCTCAAGTTGGCCCGCGAGGTTGATCCAGAAGGAACGCGGACAATTGGTGTTCTTACCAAAGTTGATTTGATGTACGTTGTCAGGTCCACTTTCGCATTCCATAAGTCTCATTGTGATGCCCAGGGACCAAGGGACCGATGTCGTCGATATTCTTGCTGGTCGCGTCATTCCACTCAGACTCGGCTACGTGCCAGTCGTGAACCGCGGTCAACGGGATATCGACACTTCCAAGACTATTACTGCTGCCCTGGATGCAGAGCACAACTTCTTTGAGATGCATCCTTCATATAAGGGCAAATCTCAATATTGCGGGACTCCCTTCCTTGCACGCAAACTCAATATGGTCAGTCCAAACTTGTCGTTCACTCCACATCGCAAGTTGATATGCTCTTCAGATCCTCATGCAACATATTCGGAACACCCTTCCCGACATCAAAGCACGTATAACACAACAGCTTCAAAAGTACAACGCCGAGCTTGCGACCCTTGGTGGACCACTGGGGGATGCATCGGGAGGCAACGTGGTTCTCTCTGTCATCACTGAATTCACGAACGAATTTCGCACTGTCATCGATGGTAACACGAATGATCTGTCTTTGAACGAACTTAGTGGTGGTGCCCGAATCAGCTTCGTATTCCACGAATTGTTCAACAACGGTGTGAAGAGCATCGATCCATTTGATCAAGTAAAGGATGGGGATATCAGGACTATTCTGTACAACTCTTCTGTAAGTGGGTTCCAGGACTTCTATGGTCGAGTATTTATCTTGCGTATAGGGTTCGACGCCATCGCTTTTTGTTGGCACCCAAGCCTTCGAGGTCATTGTCAAGCAGCAAATCAAGCGCCTCGAAGAGCCTGGCTTGAAATGTTGTCAACTTGTATACGATGAACTTATTCGAATCCTTGGACAATTACTCCAAAAGATTGTATGTACTTGTTGTAGGACGCACGGCAGACTGACCATGATTTTGTATACAGCAAGCATTTAGACGCTTCCCCGCTCTTAGAGAACGTTTCAACTCTGTCGTGGTAAACTTTTTCAAGAACTCTATGACCCCAACGACCAAGCTTGTGACCGATATGGTTTCGTGCGTACAGTTTCGACATCCCCAGAGGTTCCAAGCATGATTGGTTTGTTACAGGATGCAAGCATGCTACGTCAATACAACTCATCCCGACTTCCTTGGTGGCCACAAGGTAAGTTATTCTCAAGCAAGTTTAATTCGTCTCGTTGCTGATTATCGCTTCCGCAGGCCATGAGCATTGTTCAGGACCGTCTCAATGCTAATAAACCCTCTACGCCCGTGCCTGATCCGAAGAGCAGCAAGCTTGCACCTGGCCAGATTAATGGTGGCCGTGACCTTGATGTCGACCCTAAGAAGGACGAATCTAGTTTCTTTGGTTCATTCTTCTCGACGGCAAAGAAAGGACAATCGAAGAAAGGCGGCCCTGTCATGGAGTCGGTAAGCACTGAGCGACATGACGGGTCGCATGATCAGGTTAACATCCCGAAATTGATCCCACAGCCACCTGCAATAATCAGGCCTCAATCAGCGCTGAGCGAACGAGAGACTATGGAAACCGAGGTTATCAGTAAGTTGACTGATCCGTCTAGGTCTAGACCATACCCAACTGTATCCACCATACAACAGAACTCCTCATCCACTCCTATTTCAATATCGTCAAGCGGGAGATGATTGATATGGTTCCCAAAGCGATCGTCCTCACGCTCGTTAACCATTCCAAGGAAGATCTACAACGAGAGTTGTTGCAAGAGCTCTACAAGCCTGACGTGCTGGACGAACTAATGAAGGAGAGCGAGTTTGTGGTCAACAGAAGGAAGGAGGTCGTAAGCATGGTGACCGCGCTGAATAAAGCTGAGGAGTAAGTCTTAGAATTACTCGTTCTGATTGGAGGACTGATCGTTTGCGCTTTTCACAGGATCGTCGCTGGCGTGTAGATGTGCGCGGAGCTTTCGTATCATCAGTTGGTCCCATACCCCTCTATATAGTACATGCCTTCTTTTTCGTATGTGTTTAGATCATTTATCTCATCTCTTCAACATAAACAAGCCAGTCCATCTGTGGCGGCATGGGGATACATGGCGTATTACCGTACACATAGCACGTGTGATCGTATCGTGTTGGCGCTGGTCATGGTCCGAGCTATCAGCGTGTTTAGCGCACCTATGTTGTACACGAGACAGTAATCATACAAGTCACAAGGGATTGATACGACCGCATGCATGGACAGGAGGTCGAATAAGTTCAAGTAAGTTTCTTGCTCATCACAGCGGGATATAGCGTGTATATATACTCTGCCCTTGCTCTGACCAGAGCGGACAATATCCGCTTTATGTGGACACATAAGAACCCGGATATTGTGGAGCCCGATGACCGCGGTATATCTGCGGCCTCGTGGAACTGATCAATCACCGTTACGCGGTGGGCGGTGGATAGTCAGAATCGTCGAATCCGAAGTAGAAGACTGTTGACTCGTACTCAGGGGTCAACGTGTGCTAAGATCAATTGATCATGGTGTGCTCAATTTGGCAACTGAGCGGGGACGTGCACGTCAGGGCGTGGCGCCACTTGGACGGGTACATAAGCAAATGCCTGGCAAGTTATAGTTATACCCCTTTCATTCCTTACCTCCACCGTATCCCGCTACGACCGTAACTCAAGCTATGGCTGAAGCCTCTTGGACGGACAATATTTTACTCAAGGTTCGTCCCGTGTCATGTCTAGAGAGGTGGCCGTTCATCCTCTTCCAGCTCCTCAACATTGTCGTGTATTTCGCCTTCCTCGGCTCCAACATCTACACCATTGCAGCCCCGCATGACATATATTACTCTGGCAAGGAAACTTACCTCACTCCTGCTCCCTGGGCTTTCTTGATCTGGTGTGTCTATTCGCCCCTTTACTGTTTCCACCTGTTCTCATTCGTCGGACAGGACCCTCATTCACCTGCTCCTTCTCGGGACAATTGTCTACCAGTTCACCGCAGCTGGGAAGAAGGTCATCATTGATGGTATCTCATGGCGGTTCGCCTTGCTTGGCATTCTCAATGCTGTTTACGTCCACCTTTGGGCGTCGCACCACTACGTCGTGGCCTTCATCTTTGCGCTCTTCGTCAGCAGCTCCGTAACGGTGAGTCGACAGCCTACTCGCACGCTTTCAAACTTCCATTCTTCATTTCGAGCGAGGCGCAGGCGTTTTCGACGTCGTGCATCGCTCGGTTACGTCACCTTTCGTCAGAATATGCTAATCAAACTCTGGCTAGCACATCTACTACATTGTAAAGAAGTTCCATGCACCGGCGAACACGGGCGACGAGATTTTCGTGCACCTTCCTTTCTCTCTTTGGCACGGATGGACCACCGTTTTGGTAGTCCTCACTGCCTTCGAGGCGTTCGGCGTCAATGCACTTACCCGACCTGCTGGTGTCTGGACCAAGGTTTTCGTGTTCCTTGCTCTGTAAGTCATCCTGCACGCTTTTGAATTCTCGACCGCAGCGCACTCATGTGCTGTGCTTGGTTACACAGCTTCTTCCTTGAGGGCACAGCCGCAGCCTATGCTTTCACCTCACCAGAGGGTGACTTACCCGCTTCCATCGCCATCATGTGGTCTCTGTTCGCTATCTTTGCCCAACAGTCGAACCCCTTCGTGCACTGGTCTGCTCTCGCTTTCGCTATCCTGAGTGCATTCTGTGTGGTCAAGGGCATCTTTGGGCTGTACAGAAGGTTCGGAGTCGTTGTGGTTCTTCTCGATGAGGAGCGTGCTCCATTGATTGGAAGCTAAACATGCGGCCGCTTGGGCCAGGGATTGTCAACTTTTGAAGAGAGCCCGAATATGAGCATGCACGATCTCGACACTATTTCTTGTTCCGTTTCAGCAGGTGTCAATTGTCTGCTTCCACGAATCGCGAACAGTGTTTTAGTATGATTGTTTTCATCTTTTTTTTTGTATGTAGCCTATATTGTATGCTCGTTTTTGTGATCAATAGCGGGAGATGAGTGTGATCACTTGATTGCTAACGTAATTTTGATTATCAAAGATGTGGCGGGCATGGAAAGCGCATGCATATATTTGGCATTCGTCCCTGAGCGGAGTTTCAAATTTCATTCAGTATATAAGAAGGACGTTCCCCCGACTGTTTGCTCGCTTTTCACCCACGCTTTATTTTCTCACGGTCTCTTTGACTCCGACCCCCACGTTACCTTTTTTTTTTTTCGTAGAATGTCGTTCGCACTTCCCGCTCGTCAGGTCACCTTTGGAAGATCCGCTGCTCCTTACCAGCCACAGCAGCAAGTTCAGCCTGCTAATGGGCTAGCCCTTCCTGGTCCCAGTTCCTTCAGCCTTCCTGGCCCCTCTGGTCTTGCCTTGCCGGGACCGTCGCCACTGTCGCAGTCCCATACCCCTCCACCGACAACAGCAGCAGCTTTACCTGCGTCCACGTCGCAGCCAAATGCAACTACGACATCCAGCAAGGGTGTTGCCTCCCCTACTGTCGCCGGCCCCTCTTCCCCGCCCGCCCCTGCTGTTGCAGCTACACCGGCCCCGTTGACGCTCGAGCAGCAGCATATCACTGCTGTGGAAGGCATCGTCCCTACATTGCAAAATATTGTCGCGACGGTCAATCTAGATTGCAGATTGGATCTGAAGACAATCGCTCTGCATGCCCGCAACGCCGAGTACAACCCCAAGGTAGGTATCAGGCTTAACTTCGCATATTTGTGCACGCCAATGCGCTTTTGCACATTAGCGTTTCGCCGCTGTCATCATGCGCATTCGCGAGCCCAAGACCACCGCCCTCATCTTCGCATCGGGTAAGATGGTCGTCACGGGTGCGAAAAGCGAAGATGATTCGAGGCTGGCATCGCGCAAATATGCTCGCATTGTGCAGAAGCTTGGCTTCGATGCCAAGTTTGCAGAGTTCAAGATCCAGAACATCGTTGGTAGCTGCGACGTCAAGTTCCCGATAAGGTTGGAGGGTCTCGCGTACAGCCACGGGCAGTTCAGCAGCTACGAGCCTGAGGTGTGTATCATAGGCTTGACCATGCAGGATTATAACTGACCTTTTGGATAGCTGTTCCCTGGCCTTATCTATCGCATGCTCAAACCGAAGGTGGTCTTGCTTATATTCGTATCAGGAAAGATAGTCTTGACTGGCGCCAAGGTAGGCTTGGACACGTTTATTTACGACCTTTACTAATGTCATTATTGTCTTTTTGCCATATAGGTCAGGGAAGAGATTTATACGGCATTCAACACTATCTATACGGTGCTCTGCGAGTTCAGGAAACCGTGACGTCGATGTCCACCTTTTCCTTTCCTTTGGATTCCCGGATCGCGAAGCATCGTCCTCTATGTCCACGGCGATGTTTACTTGGCACGACCCCTTGTCGATGCTGCAGAGCGTGTCCCAAAAAAAAGACTTACAAGTACCGAGGGGCATGGGGAGCAGACGTAGTGCACGGATATTTCCCATTCTTCCCCCTTCACTCGATAATCCGCATACGCGTACAACTCAATTGACTTCCTGTCGCATTATATCATTATGCATGTTGACAATGAATGGCATTACATAAAAATATCTTCGAGTAGTGGTAACTTTTGTACATGGGCAGAACGGATGTTTTCAAAGATAGTCGTTTGCAATGAGCGACAGGGATACGGCGATAATTGTGACTCGGTCATTATCTGTTTTGAGTCAGTTGGACACTTGGTTTGTATAGCCCCATTCTTTACGCGCAGAAAGCACCAAGATGTCTGGAACAGCAACAAAGGACTCAGTTCTAGTAGATTCACTTGCTGCAGGTCTGAATGAGACCGCAATCTCTATGTGAGGCTCATCCCCGTGTAGCATTACACGTTACTCACATCTTCAGGCCCCAACCCGACGGTGCCGCCAGCGCTTCTGATAGGTCTGCACCAGTCATCAAACCAGCCGATCCGTCTGCAACACACGAGCAGGTCGTTACGCCATGGGATGTTCAGGGGTCAGTTTCCGTGGACGGGAAGCAGCTCGCGATCGACTACGACAAGTTGATCGATCAGTTTGGGACGCGTCGAATCGATGCTGCGCTGTTGGAACGCTTCGAGAAATTGACGGGGCGCAAGCCGCATCCGCTCTTGCGAAGGGGGATGTTCTTTTCGCATCGGTGAGCCGTCCGTCCCGCCGACCCCCTTCAGAAAGCGTGGTGTCAGCAGAGCAGCTCGAATTGATGCACCTTCTCCCGGCGTTATCTTTTTGTACAGGGAGTTTGACCGAATCTTGGATCGGTATGAGCAGGGGAAGCCGTTTTTCTTGTATACAGGTCGTGGGCCAAGTAGCGGGAGTCTACACATGGGGCACATGATCCCGTTCATCTTCACAAAGTAGGACTTCTCGCTCGACCGTCTCGTTATACCGGTCTCATCCCAGAACAGGTGGTTGCAGGATGTCTTTGACGTCCCACTGGTCGTCCAACTGACAGGGGAGTTCCTTCATCCGTACGACGGTTCAAGGCCTGATTGTTTCAGACGATGAAAAATTCCTCTTCAAGCACGAGCTCAAGATAGAAGACGTCCGCAAATTTACTCGGGAGAATGCAAAAGATATCATTGCCGTTGGCTTCAACCTCGAGAAGACGTTCATATTCAACAACCTCGACTTCGTGGGCGGCATGTTCTACCAAAATGTTGTCAAAATTTCTCGTCAGATCTCCTACAATCAGTCAAAGGCTACGTTTGGTTTCACAGATTCGTGAGTGTGGACCGTTTGTGTCCCCCCCCTAAAAGAGGAACACCTAACGCGTCCGCTTCGTCAGAGACAATATCGGCAAGGTGCACTTTTGTGCCATCCAAGCCGCACCCTCGTTCTCCAATTCCTTCCCTCAAATATTCGGCCAAGTGAGCAACATACCTTGCCTGATTCCCTGTGCCATAGACCAGGACCCCTACTTCCGACTGACGCGAGACGTCGCGCAAAAACTCAAGTACCCCAAACCGGCACTGATCCACTCACGATTCTTCCCCGCCTTGCAAGGACCCCAGACCAAGATGAGCGCATCGGATCCCAACTCGAGCATATTCATGAATGATACCCCGAACCAGATCAAGAACAAGATCAACAAACATGGGTTCTCTGGCGGGCGGGAGACGGAGGAGGAGCACAGAAAATATGGAGGTGATACGGAGGTGGATGTTGCGTACCAGTATCTGAGTTTCTTCCTGGACGACGACGAGGAACTCAAGACGCTCGGCGAGGTGAGCTTTTGCGACCCGCGCGTCGCTTGTTGAGCTGACATTTCTTCTTCTCAGGATTATCGTACGGGAAGACTGCTCACTGGACAACTGAAGGCGAAGTGCATCCAGATGCTCCAGAAATTCGTCAAGGACTTCCAAGAGGTATGCATGCTCCACCTCCGTCGGACACCTATGAGTGCTCACACCTTTCTCAGAGAAAGGCTAGAGTCACAGAGGTAGACGTGGACACGTTCATGGACGGCACCCGCAAGATCAATCCGTCTTTTGGCAAACCACCAGCCCTGGCCTGACGTTTGTTATCCAGAGATTCTTACTGGCGCTAGTTCAAGGGTTAGAAAGCATGCTTTTGTATCCTGTATCTGTGAGTTACATGGCATATGAGATACATATGACAGTCGGAGACATAGTATACATTTGCATAAAATAAGTTGTAAAGATGAAGATGCTCGAGCTTGATGTGGAAAAAATACGGTATATGGATCAGATGCGTAGAAAGTCAGCGCAGCTTAACCTCCGCGGCGGGCGTTTAAATGGATTAAACAGAACAGAGACAGACAAATAAATCATATCCTCGCCGTTCGTGAACGGACGTGCCACACACGTTTGAACCAGCCATGGGAGAGCTTGAGACCTGGAAGGGAGCTCAATCCAGGAATCGTCTCGATGTGTTCCGCCTTTGCTTTCTCCTCCGAGACACCAATCTTGACGTTGCCGTTCATCTGGACGTTCAAATTGACGTGGGTCATGTCACTGGTGTCCACGTCCTTGTTCCAGTAGAATGGCAGGGTGGACACCTTGTCGTGCTCCCATGCATCGATCGCCTCGATCGCTGCCTGGCCCCAATCAAAGGACTCGTGGTTGCTGTGATCCGCCGGCCCATCGACGAATACGACAAGCTTCTCATTTTCTGGCCGGATGAAGCCTTCCCGGATACCGTTCTTGATAAGATCGCGGAGCGGGTTATAATATCCGTAGACATTGATGATAATGACCGCTATTTCCAAAATAGGACATTTTGCCGGATGTGCATAAATAAATAAAAATAATAAAAAGGCTCCGATGAGCGGAGCACAATGAGGATATTAAGGGACATGCTTACGCTTGTTGTGAATATTAAGTTGATTCCAGGTCACGACTTCGAGGATCTGGCCCCCATTGATTCAGCGTTCCGTCGACGGTGAGGCTATGACACAGCCGATCGGTACCCACCTCTTCGAATGTGCCAAACCCACCCGGCAGGCCGATAAAGGCACCAACACGTTTCGCCATTTCGACCTTGCGTTCATGCATTGAATCGACGACAATCTAATGGGGCAGTGACGGCATGTTAGACGTATTCTTTATGATCGTGCTGACTCCACGTGTACGGAGCAGGACGCAATGGAAAAAAAAAAAGCTCACCGTTTCCACCTATTTATGCGGTCAAAACGTGCCGGTGAGGGACCGAACAGAAAGTCAGCGCCATGAAGATGGAGACAATACCGTCGTCCTTGGGCCCGAGGATGCCAAGGGACGGGACACGTACCTTGCCCCTCCGTTTCTCATCCAATAGTTCAGCGATCGTGTTGGTTCGTGGCCGACCGTCGCCCTTGTCCTTCTCGCCGCCAGCAGCGTGGATTGCGTAAGGTATGATTCCTGTGACCTTGCCGCCCTCGTAATTGGCCACGGCGCCAGACACAACGCCCATGATGCCGCTGTTGCCACCTCCGTATACAAGGGGCCGGTTAGATGCTACGAGAGCATGTGCGATGGCTGTGAGGGCGGAACGTTGATGGTGAGTTAGGCGAATGAATGGCGTGCCATCATCACGAGAAGGCGACGACTGTCATCAAGTGAATGATCGACGACTTACAGACCGCAGCTTGCTGGAAGCCTTTTTGATGGCCTAGGGAGGCGGCACAATACACGGCGACGGCGCGCGAATGGGATGGAGCGACCATGGCTAGCTTTAACTGTTCTTCGAGAACGGATGGTTTTCCAACTAGGGAATTTGGAGGTGAAACCGAATAAATGATTTGGGAAGTTGCTGAAGCAGAGGGGACGGAGTGAGGGAGGTTGGGAGGAGAGTGTAATTGGGCCATTGCTTGGGGAGATAGCTCGGTATTTAAGCGTATGGGATACGCAAGGCAGCGGTCTTGCCGAGTGATCGGGGGAATGCGGTGGGGCTTGAAGGCTGCAACGTGCAACGAGGCAGGCTGGTGTGAACTGCCAACGAGAGAGCCTAGTCCTGTCATTAACTGCCAGCTGCACGGCGTCTCAGGTTGCCAGTGACCGAATTCTTACTTGCCAGCGTGTGCTCTCCCCTGAGATCGTCCGAGACAAGAAAGTCATAGAAGCCCTGCGCCAAATCGAGCCGTATCATGATGCTCGAGGAGGCTGGCCAACTGATAGCACGCACGCGCACCCGGGCCGCCCGCACAGGATGGCTGACCAGTGCAATAGAACATAATTGCCCACAAGACAGAACTCTATACATCCGCTAGCGTATACATCATCTACAGAGTCCATATCCTTCGCAGCAGTAAAATCGTCCGAAATTAAATACATTTATGGGAAAAAGTTCGATGGCGCGTGGCACTTGCACAGATCCTGTTTCAGATAGCACAAAGTGAATCTACTGGGCGTTTCGTCACGGTCATTCCCACCAGCCGTATGGCCACGACGAACAGCATCAAAACGCTCTAAATATACTCCCAAACCCGAACGTTCACCCGAATGGATCCGTGATCCTGTCCGGTTAGATCAAGAGCAAGAAACTAGAAAGCAACCGGTGACACACGGCATCTACGTCACCGTCCCTCTTCCCCTTCCCTTCTCCCTCTGAAATTGCATTCCACAAACAACGGGATCGTGTCCGCGTCAATAGGATCTTCGTAATAGTCCATTAGTACCCATCCCCTTATCCGCGGGCCCGCGTCCGCACACGAGGCCAACGAGTCATCAGACATCCAAGGCTTCTGCCATTTGTTATCGAGTGTGCCACGTCGATAGCTAGCGGGGTCTGTACTCAATCGATCCAGCAGCCATTTGCCAACTCGTTGATTCACTCCTTCGAACCCCAGGCCCCACTGTGGCCAGCCAAATCCACGGGCGATCACAGGAGGTAAGGCCAAGGGCACAGAGGATGCCGACGTGAAAGAAACTGAAAGGGTTGGAATCGGCGAATCGTAAGGGGGGATAAGAAATTCTGTAGCCAGCGACACCTTTTCGGGAATGGACAGAAACGAGAAGATGTGATACCTATTTCGATTTGGTAAGCGACAATCATAATACGCGATTCCAAAAGGCGCCTTGGGTTCCGGGAGAGAGCGCGGTCTAGGTCTGATAACTTACCAGTCCTGAATTCGAACCAAAGTTCCATTGCATTCCCATTGGAAACCGTCTTCTGCACTGTCCGGCCAAAGCGGCGGGTGGATTCCGTTTGCGCCGTTCTCCCAACCGTCGTTGCCAAACCGACTGAACAAGACGGCTTTGCCTCGGACTTCTCCAAGATTGGGTATGCGATTTTCAAGGTACCACATTTCCATTCCGCCTGGTGACGCAATAATTTCTCCATGCACGAGTCGAGGAAATAATTTTGTGTCCGAGTCTTCTTGTTTGATAGATACCACCACCGTTTCACTTGCTGTGGCAGGCGACGTGAGAAAATCATGCAGAGTGATGAGTATATCCGCGAATGGGGTAACTTCCGGAAATATTCCATGGTATGCGATGAGTCGGCCATCTATAATTGAGAGCCGGATATCAATCATGCGAATCCCACCGTGTAATTGGTTGTACAAGGGCTTAGACTGGCATTGCGAAATCGGCCAGCCGTAAAACGCCATTGTTTCGTGCGTGCCTGTGTCGCAGAAGATCAGCAAATGATTTACAAAAGAAAGAAAATGGACTTGCCTGGGAGCATCAAGTCAGAAAGGGGTACTGAATTTGGAATGCTTGCAAGGAAGCATGAGGTGTCTCTGTGAGGGAACACAACCAACACACGGTATTTGCGGGATATCTGTTTGAACACGGGAGTCGGAAAATCCATGCGGGCTTCGAGTGTATGATGTAGCATACCCGATTGCGGTATATAGTCCAAGGGAAACCAGCTTGCACTGTGACTCGCTGCCACTTTCTCCGCGGTGGCATAGAAAGTTTGACTGCCATGCAACTCACGGTGTCAGCGATGCTGGAAAATTCTTTGAAGCCGTCAACCTGCGGGGCCTTTGAGAACACAAGAGATGCGCATTTGGAAGAGAACTGGATACTGTGGGAGAATGGGTGAACCAGGAGGGTGAAGTCGTCTTTACCGGCCTTTCCGAATTGGCATAGGATGGTGTCATGCGTTTGATTTGAGATTGCGTAACGCATAACAAGGAAAAAAGCGGGGAAGAAGACACTTGGCAGTGTGGGGCTGACGCTATGGATGGGTCACGGTCACGTGATGTTGCTATGAGACACTCAGGCTCTTGGACAAGTGCCATGTCGCAATCTTTTGTTTCGCAGAGTCAGCCTCGGGAACCAAGCCCGGTACATACACCGTACGAACAAAAAAATAACATTTTAACCATATTTCAGGTTCTCACTGCATCCGTGCGCGATGTGAGGTTTTTCGCGGCTCTCTTGAAGGGCATAAGCTTCTCCAACGTGAGTCCATCCGTCCGATCGATGAACGTCTTGAACACAAGCTTGAATTCCAAATTGTATTTCCGTGTCCATCCGCTCTGCAAGCGTGCGTCTGTCACGCTTTCCGCGGATGCCGGAATGGGCATGATTGTAACCGTGGAAGAGGCACACTGCTTGCTTGGTGCGTCTCCAACAGCCAGTCTCCTTACTGATTCACAGCCTCCTTCTCCCCCCCTTATTCATTCGGACGATTTTCCAACCGACTCATCGTTAATAACTTCCCGCAGCAACCTCCTACATCTATCGAGATCACTTTGACGAATGGAGTTATTCGCCAGATCACTCTCGCCCCGAAAACTCGCTGTCTACGCAACAGACGCCCAGCTGCGATAAAGACTCAACAACGTTTGAGATCCCACTCACCACGCTGATCGAATGTCTTGGCATCTTTGGTACGGCAAATATGTCTTCCCATTCGAGCGCCCCCAAACCAAAGAAGTGGCGCAAGGAGGACGATGCGTCCGGAGAAGAGAATGGGGACGTCAAGGGAAAAGGACGAGATGTCCCATCCGGCGATCGACAGCAACCAAATGCAACGCGCGGGCTCGAGCACTTTTTCGGGGGAGGGAGTGAAAAACGGACCAGCATGCGGCTTTCATATGCAGGGCACGGCTACCCGTTGACACTATTGCTGTAAGTCTCTCTCCCTTCTTTTTTGGTAGCATTCTCCACGTTTCTTTACCGTATCACCAACTTTCCACTCTCTTGTCATAACCTTTCCGTTCATGGAACACTCTATTCGGATCACCAGCGCAGAGGATTCTTCAGGACCGACGACAACATGCGAAATCACGACGTTCGACCCCGAGCCCTACATAGAACTTCCATTTGACGCCGATCAAACGCAAGTTTTTAGTACCTTTTGCTCGTGTGTTATGTGACTGATTGCTGATATCCTTGGGGGGCATGACAGTGTGTTGAAGATTATATTCAAGGTCAGCATCATAATGGTTTGGCGCCCGTGCCTCCTTGCTAACTCTCAATTAATTTCCGGCTATCCACTACACCCATATGTGCGACGGGCAGTCCTCATCGTGGCTTCGGGACGCCTTGTCCGAACTGGACCCATCGTGTGAGAGGATTACATTCATAAGCAATCCAGCCGCGGACGTTGCGAAAAGTGCCGGACAACAAAGGGGTGGTATTGGAGGAGTGGTAGGCGCTTCTAAGCCCCTCTTCCGCATTAAAGCGTCGGGCGACTTTGGAAGTACCGAGGTACGCGGGAGGCTTTGTTTTCCTGGGGCGAGATTTCTCTTGCGTGATGATGGAATAAAAAGTTGGCTTTCTTTCTGACTTTGGCTCGAACAGATGGATTACCCCAACGATAAAGAGGTATTGGAAATCTTCGAATGTTTGCAGCCGGTCTCGGCCAGGTAATGCGTTTCACTTCTCCGCCAGCAAATTTTTATTCCAATCACTCGGGTCGATCTGCATAGTTATCGTTTCGCGTACATCGCACATAGCGTCCGCGCGCTTCAGACATCAACAAAGACGTCATTGCGGATCGAAGCGGAAGGGTTGCTCAGTTTGCAATTTTTAGTTCCTGTCCCGAAAGCGAGAGGAGGCGGAACGTCAGACTCATTCATAGAGTTTAGGGTATGTACGGCGTGTTACACTCAGTGAATGATTCTCACGTGCGATTGCAGTGTATGGCATTGGACGAACAAACCGTATGACCGGATGGTATAGGAAACTCTAAAAATATGTCTATGTGACGTGCACTCGAAGAACATCAGAACAGGCCATCGAAATATGCCGTGTCGCTATCCTTAGAAGCGGGTGAGATCGGGACAGTTGATGGGGGTAGTTTACGACTAGGTGGGAGGTAGTCGGCGATGATCGAGTCGAAGGAAGGTGTTGATGCTATCGAGGAAGATGAGTACGTATTTTTGATATTGCAGTATGCGACTTGCCCTGTAGTGCTGGCTTTAACCTGGCTGCAAGCCCCGATACAATTAGCTGGCGGATAGCATCGCCGTCTAAGGGCTGCAAGTACATTGTTTCTGAGTGGGTCGTCCAAGTGATCGGACGAAACGTACCTTGGCAGGTTGCTCTGTCTTTGCAGGTGCTGCTGACTCCTTCTTTGGAGGTTTGTACGTACCCAAGGGGTTTGAAGCCCTCCCAAGGTATGCAAGAACATCCCCTTTGGTCAACATGCCCCGAACACCGGTTCCTTTGATGACCTCTGCATTGATGACTCCACCTTCAATAAGCAGCCGAATGACAGATGGCATCAAATGTTTGGAATGCGTTGGATGATGGGAGTGAGGCATTGGTTCTTGGGCTGGTCCGGGTGGAGGTGGCGATGAAGGAGCAGTAGCCGAGATCTCGGGTTTGGAAACGGGCGCTGACTTGGGGACCTCACTCGGTACTTCGAGATTGGATATGTCGTCACCCTCCTCCGCAAGGAGCGCAATAACCCTCCCTACAGTTACATTTTTGGTGCCATCTAGAATCTGAGAGAGAGAGAGAATGAGGAAGGAAATTGTGCATCACCCGACAGTCGTACCAGGATCTTGCCCAGAACGCCGTCCTCCTGGGCCTCCACGTCGATTGTTGCCTTGTCCGTTTCCTGCAGCGGAATGCGTAAGTGGACTGGACCGGGTGCGCAGGTCGGACTACACACGATTTCGAGCAAGACCTCGCCAGCGGAGAAGGAGTCGCCCTCCTTTTTTTTCCAGGAGCTGATTCCGCCCTCTGTCATTGTAGGTGACATGGCCGGCATCTCCAAGCTGGTAATGGCGCGACAAGCTGTGGACTGGTGCAGACCTGTACGCGTTAAGGACCAAGAAGGGTCAACAAGGCGAAGTAATAGACATACATCTGCGGGGGACCGTCCGGACGACGTGGGCAGCAGCGCGGAACGACATTGGCGTGTGTAAGGGAGGTGCGACCCCCCGCGTTCGTTCCCGAAACGACCCCCACATTCTACATTGCAAGCCAAGCCAACGCCTCTCTTAACCTCGCTCTTTCACCTGAGCGAGGACGCCACACGGACGCTCAGTTTCGCAGTAGCATGTCCTCCGTGTTGACGGAGTCGCTCGTAGCTGAACGCTTGGTACAACTCGAGTATTCTCGTTCGCCATTCATCTCGTGCATCTCACTGACGCTCGCACAGCGCAATCACACAAAGGAGACATGCACTTCTTCTGGAAATGTACCGCATGATCCAACAGAAACACAACTTCGGCGTTCTCTCGCTAGATGAAATCGATTATGGGGACGAAAAGGTCGACGATGGGCTGCAACAGTTTTTGGACAGATTCGATCTTTGCAAGAAGTGAGTGTCGTCCTGCTTCGTTTCATCCGTCCGTCCGTCTCGTGTGCCAGGGTACCCTGTCCTGACTGGCGAATGTTGGCAGCCCAGAATCAGGTATGATCTACAATCTGTCAGACAGCGAGCTCTCCGTTCCGTTTCCTTCGGAAGAGGTGGTAGAGGAGGTAGAGGAGGAACCAGTTGCGCCTGATCTCGAGTCTCCGATGTCAGAGCCCCCTGCGTCCTCCACGCGAACCAAATCACCAGTGCAAAAGGAAGAGGACGAGGAGGCAGAGATTAGCGACGCTATAGAGATTACTACAGAGGTCGAGCCTCCCACATCACATCGATCCACTCCGTCCCTTCAGCCCCCTTTGGAGGTACGGGAGAAGGAGGAGGAGGAGGAGGAGGAGGAGGGAGAGGAAGAGGAAGAAGAGGAAGAACCGACATCACCCCCCGAACACCGTGCAAGCGAACCTCTGTCTCCTCGCCCGCCATCTCGCCATCCATCCGCCTCTTCGCGTCGTAGCGCGGTGTCCCGACGGAGTTCGCGGGTCCGGTCTCCACCTGTGTCGTCAAAATCTCGTGAGTGTGCCAGCGTCGAGCCTGTACCCGAGATGGTCGAGATGGACACCTCCGAACCTATGGAGGACATCCGTGAAGAGTCCCCTCAGCTGATGCTCCCATCTTCCCCCGTCTTCGAACAGCCAATAGAGGTCCAAGTCGAGATAGCTGGCATCCCTGTCGACGTGGCCACCACATCCTCTCCTTCGCCCGTTCGCGAGGAACTTCCGTGTCCGATGGTAATCCACACTGCCGTCGATGTATCATCCATCCAACCGTCTCTCCTCATACCCACGCCAACGTCTCCCGCACCTGCACCTCCTGATTTTACCTTTGAAGATACCGATAGTGAAATCCCCGAAGAACCTCCGCAAGCGCCGCTCCGGACGGAAACACAACATCACCACTTCAATCCCACATATAACCTCCCACCTCTCAAAGCCCTCCCCACTGAGTATCACCGCAAGAATAAATCGTCGAAACAGAAAAAGAAGGAGAAAGATAAGGCGGAGACCAAAGGAAGTAGAGAGGAGTGGGCACCACTCGGATTTGCCAAGTGGGGTGCGATCATTCGCGCGAATCCGATTTATAAAAAAGTCTCGAGAGCAACCAAGTGTTTGAGTACGAGAGATTGGAGTGTATGCGTGCGCCTTCTCCCTTGAATACGCGCTAATTGGGGTGATCTGGTGCAGGTCGCGGTCACCGAGCTGAGGCTTATGCGCACTTTGGAGCGAGTCGAGTCTCTCGAAAATGTGGCAAAGTGGAGTTATAGGCAGCCAAAAAAGCAGCGAAATTTGGGAGGGATGACAAAAACTCATTGGGACTATCTGTTGGATGAAATGGTACGTGTCCTCATCGCCTATTCCGATTTCATGTTGCGCTCTCGTGGGCTGCTGTTTCCGTTGGCGCGAATGAGATGACGGGGCTCATGCTATCTACTGACTACAGAAGTGGATGCGTATCGATTTCCGGGAAGAGCGCAGGTGGAAATACATGCTTGCCTTCACCATCTCAGGCACCGTCCTCGAGTGGCACCAAGCTGGGACCCGCGAAGAGCGCATTAAGCTGGGCATCTGTGTGCACTGGAAGCGTCCTCGTGCGACCGATTCTGCCTCGCCTTCTTCGCCGCAACGACGTCAACAAGACGTAGAAATGAGCCATGAAGGCGTCACCTGCGAACAAGGTGATAGAGAGCAGGCCTACAGTGATCAGGAGTCCGGAGATGAAGATGACGAGGGAGAAGTGGAACAGAGGGAGATCGTTGATGCGTTGGAGACAAGAAACGCTCTCGAGGAGGCATTGGAGGGGAGTGGGTCGAGGTCGGGGTCTGGCGAGTCAGGAGAAAGTAGTGAACGACAGAGTATGGGCCTTGATGGTGTTCTGCGGCCGAAAATGGAGGAGGTGGAAGACTCGTCTGCGTTGAATGTGAGTGGTACGTCGCAACGGGATGCGAATGCGATGGATGTCGATGCTACTCGGCCTGGCGAGGTCGAAGGGAACAAAACAGCATATGGTGATGCTGGCAGTACACATACGATGAAGAAAGAAGGCGTTGACCTCTCGGGGCTCAAACCGGAATCGAGCGATCCCATTCTGGGTTCGCATGTATCCTCGGAATCCCAAAGCAGTACCCTCCCTACGCCCAGCTCCAGCAAGTCAGCGCCAAAGTCGAACCCGTATGCGCCGTTAAGAGAGCGGGTCGCATACTCCGACTACGACAAATTATTCGTGGACAATGACGATCTTGATCTCGTCAAAGCACTTGCGGATCTCACTACCGAAGATTCGTCGCTCCTAGGCTTCCATCCCGAGTCGGCTCGACCTCTCGACCTCTCGGACCTCTTCCCAGACCTCCAACCGCTCGGTATACCTGATGTTGCATCTTCCGAACCGAAGAAGAGGTCTGACAAGAAATCGGAGCGGGATGATAACAGAAGGGTTGACGACACTGGATACACAAAATTGGCTCCCATGGGCAAATTCATGCTGTGTAAGCCTACACTACTCAGTCCTCTACAACCTGTTCGGCGGTGGAAGAACGGGAGGTGGCTTCCTCCCGAGGACCCCCCCGTCACAGAGGCTGACAGTGTGTCGAGCAAGATTACTGACGACCAACTTTCTGGTAAGTCTTTAATTTTGATGATTGAGTATGAGTGGCACGAGTCTGGTCTCGCTGATTTCTTTCTTCGCAGGACTCTTCGATGGTGTTAAGCCACAGGGTATTGGAGGTACCTTCGTTCCCCACCCTCCAAAAGACAATAAGAAGCGGCTCGACCACGCTTGGAATGTTCAAGAAGACGCCCTCCTCAAATCATTCGTTGACAGATACCCTTCCAATTGGTCCCTTGTTGCTGATTCTTTCAATTCCACGCACGTGACGACCACGATTGACAAGCGGACGCCTTGGGAATGCTTCGAGCGCTGGAACCTCAAGTTCGGCATCAAAGCAAGCAACGTCCCGGGCCACGCGGACGTGACCTCTCCTTTGGGGGTAGATGGGACACCTCCTCCCGCCACGCCTTCTGGGTCAACGCAGCAGGCACAAATGACGACGAGGGGCGTGAAGCGCCTTGCGAGTGTCAACGTCGCTCAAGGCCAGGCTGGCGTGGGGGGCGTGACAATCAGCTCGGACACGATTAAGCGACGAAGACACTCCCTCATGTATGAGACGATACGGAAGACGGCGAAGAAGCGAGAGGCGACACAAAAGGCCGCAAGCAGTACGTTTTTATTTTGCAGTAGTTTCCCTGTAGATCAACCCTGATGGACTTGCAGTGAGCCAGAGAAAGCCTCCGAATATCCACGACACGCATGGGCAATATAATAAGATGCCGAAGCTGACGCCTGTCGAGCTCAGCCGGATGAAAGCAGAGAAAGAGTCGAGAGATCAACAAGAGATGATGATGGCAAGACGGAGGCACGAGGAGCTTGCGAGGCAGCAAATGATGCGTGTGCAGGCCGTAGGTCCCTCGCTTTTGATATATCTGTTCCGATTCCTGATACCTTGTGTAGCAAGCACCGGGAGTGGCAACAGGCCCTTCCCAGCAACAACAACAGCAACAACCTCAACAGCCTCAACAAGCCCAATCGCAGCAACCACAACAACCACAACAAGCAGTGAATGGTACTGCTCGACCGGCTGCTCAACCTTCCCAGCCCGCCCCACAGACCCGTGCTCAGGCGGCGGTTCCTCAAGTTAACATCTCTCAACAACAGCGAATGCCAACTCCGATGACTGCTGCCGCAGCGGTGCGCATCTCACCCCAGCAGATGCTTCAGGTCCAGGCAGCGCAAGCACGTGCAAACGCTATCACTGCCCAGTCGCAGGCCCAAGTGCACGCCCAAATGCAAGTTCAGGTACAGGCTCAAGCGCAAGCACAAGGTACACCCCAGACGACTCTCAGTAGTCTACCTGCGGGCGCGCACCTCTCGCCACCGTACCATTCGCGGGCGGCGACATCATCGCCTGGCATCAGTGTTGCGCAGCAGGCTTCTCCCCCTCGGACCGTTGTTACTCCTTCCAATGCTACTGTAGCCGTCTCTCCGCGCCCACCCTCTGCCCAACCATTGCCATCGCCACAGATCCCCGGTAATACGATGCCCCGCCCAGCGGGAAGCGTTACGGCGCACTACCTACCCGTGGTGCCCCCCGGAGCACATTTCACGCAGGAACAGATGGACCAGGCGTTGAGGCTCATGCAGGTGAGACTTCTAGTAATATTTGTAGATTTGCTTTACCAACCCATGGACGTAGCGGACGACGATGGCGCAGGCACAGCAGGGAGGACAGTACCCTTCACAGAGTTAGCAATTATACATGTTGTCGACGTGGCTGTCAAATGTATTTTCATGTTACATAATATTTCCTTTGCTTTCACTTAGTTCACACGTCTCACATTAATACTCGTCGATCATCGAATGCACTAACCATATGCTCACCGAGTTGTTGCGCCCGCCAGGTAAAGTGATGAATTCAATTCGCCGACAACTAATTTCGATATGGAATGCTGGTTCCGATCATTTTGAAGATGCCATTCACCGGAGTCTGACACCAGTGGGCCGAGCCACTCTGGCATATATAAGGCGACGGTTCTGAGCTCTGTCCTTCAGTTTCTTCTCTCGTTCCCTCTTCTCTAGGCTCCACTATTCTACTGTATCCGCTTGCGTTACCGGTGTTGACTTCTACGCAGAAAGACGCTATGCTAGAGTCGTGCGCCACCATCTTTGCGGCGTGCACTATCCCCTCCCGTGTTGGTCTTCGCGCGCCATCGCTCGGTGATTTCGACCACGCCGTCGTTGCTTCCTTCCCGCCAGGCGCCCTGTCCGCGACCCTGCCCGACACATGCGATGCTTTGTCACTGGCAGCTGGCAGTTCCGCTCCATCCAGCCCCGACGATAACTCGAACGATCTGGATGACGATGAAGCTCCAAAGTCTGGCGTCGTGCGGTCGGAAAGTCATTTGATTGCATCAGTTGGTCGTTTCACTCGTCGTCGTTCAGGCCGTCGTTATCACCACGTCGGACGTTGCCTCGCTCAAGAGTCGCATGATAATTTACATCACCGCAGTCAAGGACGTCAAACCTCGACTTTTTCCACGCCGGTTCATGGCGAATATACAGAAGCGCCCACGTGGGACATGAAGGCGTCAGCCACGCGCGAAGCAGCTCAGGAGCCAACGAATCCAAGGATTTATCACCACCCTCGACAATGCGAGTCCGGGGTAGATGTGGACGTATCCCTTCTGGCAGGCCTGCTTCATCCTCCTGCAGGTGTCGGAGACACTGGCTGCGCGTATTCGAAAAGAGCTAGTCGTTGCCATGGTATCTCTGCCTGTGGACATCTCGGCTACCTGTACTCAGGCTGCGAGGGAGGGTCGAATTTGGGAAAAGAACTGTCTGCATTACGTCGATCAGCAGAAAGGTAATACAATTTTCATTTTATTGCGTACCCGGAGTATGAAGAACTCGCTCAGATATCAATGCCCTTCTTCCTGTCGTCGAACGCATGGAGACATTTGAAGTCACACGAGGGTACCCGCGCCTTTGACTTCATCGAACGGTCCGACACTCACCCTTGCATGCCTCTGTATCTAGCTTGTGCCAACAAGATAGCCGCGACGTCTTTTTGCTTCCAGTACCCATAGGACGCACGATACGGCCAAAGAAAATCAACATCGGCGGAGCAGGGAACACACGGTGTTTTTTACGTCCCCAACGCATGGAATCCGAACAATTTCGAGCGACACGGTTGTTTTCCAAGTGTTGGTTGTTCCATGGTTCTTGCTTGTGATCCATGCGCTCATGATGCGATCTTAGTGGTGCCACTGAAAACGCAAGCGTCCGGCTCCCCTAGATATTACCGGCAGTGAGGAAGTTGGGACTTGGATGAAGCCCTCTCGAAGCCTGTGGGTTAAATTGGTTGGTTGGGTTAAACATTCAATACAGCAGTTGTTGCCACGTCGGGTGGCGGGTGTCTCCGTTCAAAGGCTCGACGGGGCTTCACACATGGGGTACAACTGAAGATGTTCATGCAACAAATTGGACAAATGAACAATATTTGGACATTCATGTCTGTTCCGTTTGTTGGGTGAAGATGTTCAGTAGTGCATCAGGTGTGCGGGATACATACTACATACGCGTAAGCTTCTGTACCTTTGGACAAGTCTTGAGACCTTCATCTCTCGCTACTTCCTCGAACGCCGGTGAAACATGTCCATCACAATCTACTAAACTCAATTGAACCACCTATTCCATCCAAGGGTATTTATGCAATCTCAGATTCTGTGGTCCCCTTTTCGGTGATGAAATCTTTGCCTTTTTCATGTGCTTGGTGGGTAATTATGCGGATGGCATCTTCGCCATCGAATAATGCTGCGGTCTCTTCGAGCGTCCGGTTCTTGGTCTCCACGATGAAGAACCAACAGAAAACGAATTCGCAAGCGAGCCAGCAAACGTACACGAGCTAGATGGTTGAATGCGTCGGATCACTTTGTCCGCTCGCCATGGACGGATATTGAGCGTGACTTACGTAGTACTTCCATCCAATAGCATCCAACGCGATCGGGTTGACGTACTGGTTGAAGATGAGGGCGAGCGAAATAACAAAGCCGAGAACATTGAACCCTTTGGCGCGGATGTTGTATGGCAAGATCTCAACCGTGTACGAGACAATGAGGGGTGTGAACGCGATATCATACGCGGCGTAGAAGAGGAAGATGAATGCTATCACGGCATGTCCAGTCACAGCCTTCCCGTGTTGCGCGTACTGGGAGAAGCAGATTGCTTGTGCAATGTAGAAAAGTGTCATCAAACCAGCAGATGTCAGGAAGAGGAAACGACGACCCAACCGGTTGACCATGAAAGCGGCGTACATGGCCCAGCCCAAGTTCCAGATTTGCAGTATGCCGTTGATGAGGAGCTGAGTGCCCGTACCGGTAATGCCGATCTGGTCGAAGACCTTGTTCAAGTAGTAAGAGACGAGGCCGTTGCCTGACCACTGGGAGAAGAATGCAAGGGCGACGATGACGCGCATGCGCTTGCGGTTTCCGGGAGTAGCAATGAGGGACTTCCAGCCGACGTTCGCACCCACCGTGCGGTCAAACTCGAGGGCAGCTTTGATTTCCTGAAACTCGTACTGTACGAGTGGATCTGATCTGAAAACAAACCTATCAGTGCAAGATAGGAACTGCGTTGGAGTTCACTTACGCATCACCATCAGCATGGTAATATGCAAGAGTTTCCAATGCCTCCTTTTCGCGTCCCTTGCTCACCAGCCATCGAGGAGACTCGGGCGCAAACAGAACCAGGAGACACTGCAAAATCGATGGAACGCACTGTAGCACCGAAGGCAAGCGCCAAGCCCATGTGTTGTTCATCTTAAAGGTGCCGTATGTCGTCCACGCGGCACTAACAACATCGTTGTGATTCGAAAATAAAACTCGCAGCATTGCACGGAAAGACGTACATGATAGAACCGGAATACCAAAGGGAATTGTACAGAGACGTTAAAGGGGCACGATATGCTGGGTAGGAAAGTTCGGTAACCAGCATTGGAGCGGCGTTTGCTATGTATATGATGTGTGTTACTCGGCTTACGGGACCACACGACCGAAAGGCTTACCCGCAAAAGTAAGGCCAAACCCAATCAAGAAACGAGCGCCAATAAACATGCCGACTGACTGCGCAGCAGTTTGAATGGCTGTAGCGATGCACATGATACTCGCACCCAACCACACTGCACGACGACGACCAAAACCATCGGACAGGTAAGGAGCAAAAGGATAAGCTGCCAGACTACCGATATTCTATATGGATGCACGGTTAGGTGAACGAAGATCACTATTCCTGTGCTTACTTGAATGGCATTGAGCAGACCGAGTTTCCCGCCAGAGGGGTGGTTGAAAGCAGACTCCCACTGATCGAGAGTCTGCAAACCGTTCATCATACTACCGTCGTAACCATTTGTTGATGAAGTAATAAGTCTGGGTGATGTCGTGAAAAATCTCATAACATGTGGGCGCTCCTCTGAACGTACAAGAGGACAATCCATGCATGAAGTATGATCAGTCTGGCTGGGATGTGAGTTAATATAGCAGAACAACTACGTGTGGTGCTTACCGCCTGTTATTGTACCACTTTCTCCGCGGGTCTATCAGATCCGTCAGAGGTGCTTCCTCTTCAATCTTGACAGGGGAAACACCAGCAACTGGCATGTCGTCTGAGGAATGATCGAAGAAAGGAGAAGGGGGGACGAATGGGGGCAAAAAAGAAATCGTCTGGATGTTTTATAGGTAAGGGTTCCGGACTCTGGAGATAACCATTGAAACTCGAATGATGGATTGAGTGTTGTGAGGTTTTCCCAAAGGTGCCCGTCCTATTGCGTAACCTTCGAAAGGAGTTACATCGGCCCTGTTTCGACCTTCCTAGGCGCTCTAGAGCCATTAGACATAGAGTTCGTCGACTCAGTGGAACAGAACGACGAGACATGATGTGGCTGCGTGAGAGTCAGCTTTGTACCTTTTTGACTCCGTTAATTCGTTCGGGGTCTGTAAGAGACGCACCTACATGCATAAGCATACTACTGCCCGGCTCAAGATGCTCAGTAAGCTGTTGAATGAGTAGATGATTGGACTTGTGTTGCAGGATGACTCACAGGTCCGGGAAACGACAGATTATTGCACTCATGTCTCGACTCGATGGTCTAACCACCGACATTCACGGCCCCTGAGGGACATTTTGTTGATCCAGCAGTTTGAACGTTTCAACTGCGCCGCTCTTTTCCTTTTCGGTTCTCTTTTTCCATTTTAGGTAGGGAAAACGCGAAACAGCGCTGGGCGTCTGTTGCCCTGAGCACCACTCCTAAGGATGGTCTCCACGCTTGTGGCCTCAGTACTGCGGCATTCCATACTTCGCACCGTTTCACACTAGCCATACAATGGCCGCACTCAGAAGTCGGTGCGCTATCAAGTATATTTTTTTGCTCTTCCGCTATATTGTCAACCGTCGATTGGACTCGTTGAAAGTTATATACAACTGGCTCTATATCATATGCCCCTTCACCTCACAAGTTATCGTCCTTTTTTTCCGTCAGGTAATGTGAAGAGTTCGATGACACTGATTCTAATAGGGACTGTCGCTCCGGGTTTCAGCCTGTGGACTCTTTGAGATTGAGGTTCGGACCGTGGTCCTGACAATGTCGACTTTTTGCCTCGCGGGCTGACACTAGTCCAAGCCTCAATCTACAAGGCCGTTCGTTCTGCTGCGTCTCTCAGTTCCTCCTCTGGAGTCCTCCAGCGTCTACTCTTTGCTCTACTCTCAGTTGCCTACTTCTATCCTCTTGCTCTATCAATGGCCTCCTCTCCGCAGAACGTTACGTCGTCGAGTGCTGCTGAGTTCGCATACGCCCTGTGCTACTGCGTCGGCCTCCTCCAGACCCAATCCTCCAGTAATGTTGACCAGGCCGCGCCTTATTCCCTCACCCTAAGCACCGAGTCACCAAGCTTCATCGACATGTATCACCCATCATCTGTTGTTGGTTCCTCTCCGTCCAGCTCCGATGGTGATTCGAATGACATGACCAACGACCATGATGCTCCGAAGTCTGGCATGGCGCAACTAAAGATCGGATTCGTTTGGCTTTACCAGTTGGTCGTTGCCCTTATCGCTCAAGTCACCATCATCGCTTCGGATATCGTCGCGCTCAAGAATCGCATCACGGAAGTAGAGGGGATCCGAACACCGGCGTCGATCCATAACCAACATACGGAAGCCCTCACTCGACAACTCGAGGCGTTGGAAGGTCGCATCATGGATATGGAGCTCTCTCACGAGGCGGAGGCAGAATCTTACAGGAAGACGATCCTGGAGCTCAAGCTTGACAACGTAAAGATCGATGAGGAGAAGAAGAAAGCGGACGGTGAACTGGGGAGTCTGCGGGGATCCATTCAACTGTTACAGTGTTCGATGGAGTATCAATCCGCGAGGGTTACCGGAGTCAGGGCTGACACTACTCGCATGATCGCACTCTTGCAATCGGACGTGGCAACCATCCAAGGAGAGCTCGCGGCAGTGAAGATGGTGGCTCTTCCAATGGACGTCTCCGCTGCCGCCCAAGCCGCGAAGGAAGCTCGAAAGGCTCGGATCCTTGCAAGTGTCACTCAGCGAATGGATGATTCAGAGATGGCAAACGGTAGCGTGTTTCCTTCTCGTCGTTCACTTGCAACGTGGCCGATGCCGTGTCGACGCTCAGAAATCGAGACACTATGCCCTCTTCCTGCTGTTATTGAACGGAGCTCAGCACGCGGAACATCCGGTGAAGAGATGCCTCTGCGTTTGACTTTGTCGGACGGTCCAGGGATCACACTTGCAATCCATAGTATGTGCTTCATTGTATCTTGGCCTCCACCTCACGAGACCTGATGCTACATATTACAGGAGAAACGACGGTTAAGAAGCTAGAGATTACCAAGGAACGTCTTTCCACTGCCCCCCTTAATATTGTTCGGCCTGGGGCCAACAAGGTACCCCCGAAACCCACCATACCCCTTCCTCCGACACCAATGAAACGGGAGATACCCACGAGGGGTAGTGGAAAAGAAAATAAGACGTGCGATAGCTCAACTAAGACGACCAAACTGTCCAGGCCTGGTGTCGGACGGATTCCGGACGTCAGGAGAAAGCTCAATGGGGCCAGTCCGAAGAGGATCCAGCCCGGTGCTGGATTACCTTTAAAGGGGTCCACGCTGCCGAAGCCACGCAAGTCGATGCTGCAGGCACCACGGAAACTGCTTCTCCCTACTAGTAATACTACCAAGCATGTCGGTGTCGTGGATGGGAGTCCATCTAACGGTAAGCTTGTGATCGTTTTGTGAGGGCCGATCGCTTATGGACCTCGCGTTGACCGACAGAAGTCGAGGCAGCTGGCTGTTCACTCGGAGGGTCTGAGACCCGGCCGGTGCAACACTCGATGGCTCTCATCTCCAAATCGCAAACTTCCTTGGAATCTTCAGGTGGGTAATCCAATGTATGTTCGTTTGTCCTTGTCTGATCGATACAGCTTCGTCACTGGTTGAAAATGTGTTGGGCGCATCGTCTTCCCTGGATCTGGAGGCCGTGTTAGAAGTAACGCTGGATAAGAACGGCCAGTTGAGGTACCCTCCACATCCCAAATACCTAAATTATGAACCAAGTTTCTCGGCGATACCACCCGTTCAAGAGAGTGCGCTGACTCTGCCTCTTCTGATACTTTGCGTACTGATGATGACATCAGTCATAAAATCAAAGGAGAAGTATAATGCTCCCAAGCTCAAATCACTGAAAAGTCGGCTGAAATCTGGACGTGAGTGACTCCGTGTATTCCCCTACTCTCGCTGACAAGTTCTAGGCGGCAAACTGACCGAGAACGAAGTCAGCTTGGCCGCATCGTCGTCGTTGGCGGCTCTTGACACAGCGCTACACGCGCGGCAAGGAGACAGCGACATTCTGGCTCTGTCCCCAGGGCCTGAGTATCGCAATGTGGACTCCGCTTTCCAACGTCTGTCATTCTTTGTTGTCTGCTTGCCACACACTGACGGGTGGTAATTCAGCGGCGATATCCCATGGCAAGCGCAACGGCCTCTTTATGTCCCCACTGAGGAGGCAGACTGTGAAACCCTTGCAAAGATTGTAGTACTTGTTCCCTTTGGATTACTAGGACATGAATTTATTCTCCGACAATCGGAGTTTGGAGTGATTCGGACCCCCTGCGAGTTTGTCGAGGACATTGATTGACCCGTTCCAGGCTGGTGTGTTTCGCTCCGGCCTTTCCTTTTTTTTTTTTCCCCCTTCGACACCGCACTCTTCAGTCAAAACGGCGTCGACCGGTGGAAGCGTCAATCGACGCCCGGAGTCTTCAGCCAGGTCGTCGGCGATGGATAACCCTCCAAACGCCAACATACACACCATAGTCAAGGCTCAAATCGTCTTCCTCCTCTCAACTCTCACAGAAGACAATTTCGAGAGGAACCAGCTTGAAATACGTTCAGTGTGTCTTGATATTTTTATTTATATTTTTTTCACAGCATTTCTCATCGTGTCGTGCGACGCAGCTCTCCGAGCAACACGGTCTTGACACCTACCTCCACTTCATCCGTCGTCTCATCGTCCATTCCCAGGGCCGTCTAGCCCTCCCAGCCCCGCCCTCTGTATTTGATACCTCTACCGCCCTGACTTTCCGTTTGCTGGTCCAGGAAACCCAGCGTCTCGCTCGTGACCCTTTTCTCGCAGACCGATTCCGTGACGGCATAGACAAGGGTGAAGGGGACACCTTTAGGCATTTTGATCTCCTCCGATTTGTAGATCGTATTTCCCTCAGGCCTCTCGAGAGACTTGTGTTGGCTTCTTCCCTCGTTGCTGGCTCTACCCGCAAGGAGCTAGCCAGCCAGGCTGCAGCCCTTATCCGTGTCGACTTTGAAAACGCCGTCCTCTCTCTCTGCCAGCACCCTTCCTTCGACCACGCCGATCTCTCTCCTCAGCAGATTGCAAAACTCATGTCAAACCTGTTGTCTGACTCCAACTCGGAAACCCCCGTACTGGATGCAACCCAGCGCCAGGCCCTCATCGCTGCCGCACAAGCAAAGTATGGTCCGGAAATAGTTGCTCCTATCTTGCAACGTATCTTCCCCACATTAAGGTGTGCCACAAAACGCGTGCTTTTCATATCTTCGTACACGTCTCATGATTTCCCATCGTACAGCCTTCCCCCTGGTGCATCCCTTGTTCAGACCCTCATTCAACTTGGCCCGGAGATCACTAGCGATGCGGATACAGTTCGCGCGCTCCTGCCCCGGTTTGGCATCTCTGATGCCAATCCGCCACGGGATGCTCAGGTGGTCGAGATTATATCAAGCTTGGCCCGGCTAGCCGCGGAGGGTACGACTATGTGTGACGTGGGAGCATTGATAAGGGCATTGGGCAGCTTCGTAAGTTGTAACTCTAGGGGTATGGCACTCTGGCATTGTTGACAATCCGGTAGCATGTCAACCTCAACTGGGCCAATGTTATCAAGACATTCGACTGGCCTGATCGTCTCGGTGTCGATACCGCCACATTGAAGTTGTTGATCGCCATCCTCCTCAACTGTTCACGGGATGCCGATCCGCACGCCGTGACTGGGTTTTGGGGAGTATGGAAAAATTCGTTATACCAGCTGAGGCTACTCGATGCCCTCTTATCCTTACCCGCAGACACTTTCAATTTTGTGTCCTTGCCTGGTCATAGGATTGTCACCGTGGACGATGTGGCAAGCGCAAGTCCTACAATCAAGTCATTGGCTGCCAATGTTCAAGGCCACACTTGGAATTCCCTTGACCTATTCGAGGTTCTCGTGCGACTTGCAGATTCTGACAATGCTGACATCCGGAATTGCATACGCGACATGCTTGACAAGGCATTGAAGATAAGTGCAGAGTTGGTCCATATGGGTTTACTTCAGGTTCCGGTACGCTATCAAACTATCCGCATCTGTTTTGACGTCATTTGACTCCTGTGATAGGATCAGAGTTGGGGTGATATCCGCCTCGAGTATTCTCGCAAGCTCTTGGCCATGTTTTTGGCAGGTCACCCGAACCACCAACTAGTCTTCATGCGGTTGTGGCAAATTGATCCCACGTATCTTCTCACCGCCTTTCGTGGCTTTTATGACGAAAGTCCCCTCAACATTACTCGGATTTTGGATGTCGCGCAAGATCTCAAGGTGAGAAACTGCAAATTTCTTTCGTGGTCGTCTCTGACTGGTCACAGATTCTTGAAAATCTCTTGGACTCACGACCCTTTACCTTTGCGCTGGACGTTGCTGCCCTGGCTTCTCGACGAGAGTACCTGAATTTGGACAAGTGGCTTGCTGACAATGTTACTGCTCACGGTGCCGAGTTCCTTCGCTCCATGATCCACTTCTTGGAAATCAAGATGGAGAGTGAAAAGATTTCTAGGATGTCGGACCCTGCAGTGGACGGTCGCACTATGCCCCTCAACCCTCAAACAATTGCCATCTTTCTTCGTACCCTTCGGAACAAGTCTGTACATCATTTATCTATCTAGATTTTTCCTAACGTAATTTCGTCACATAGTTCCGCCAAAATGCCCCGTGAGGACATAGATTACTGTCTTGAAGTTCGCAACGCCTGCCTGCAAATTCACCCACGCCTCATGAACCTCATCCCTGGTACCGACGTCGAACCCGGCTTTACGGTTGTCAACTACTCAGCTGAGATTGAGGCTGAAGTTGATGCTATCTACAAGGAGATGTACGACGAACAAACGACCATTGACGAAGTCATCTCTCTTCTCCAACGCACCAAAGCCTCATCGGACCCTCGGGATCACGAAATCTTCTCCTGCATGCTCCATTTCCTATTTGACGAGTACAAGTTCTTCCAATCCTACTACCCTGCCCGCGAGCTCGCCATGACTGGTTACCTTTTCGGCTCCATCATCCAACACGAGTTGGTGGATCTCATTCCGTTTGGGATAGCCCTTCGTTACGTCGTCGATGCATTGAGTTGCCCCCCGGAAACGAATCTGTTCAAGTTTGGTTTGCAAGCCTTGGCCCGATTTGAGACTCGTCTTCCGGAATGGCAGCCACTCTGTCAAGCATTATTGAGCATTCCGCATCTAATGGAAGCTCGTCCAGATCTTGCGGCGACTATTCATCGGACAATCACTACTGAAGCAGATGGTTCGAACGGAGACATGAGGGCTCAGACACCTGATTCCACTCCAGTGTTCATCGCTATTCAACCAGACAAGATGGACGGCGAGATTATCGAGCCTGCCGAAGAATTGTCTGACAAGGTTCTGTTCATCGTGAACAACCTTGCACCTAGCAACTTTGATACGAAGCTCGCGGAGATGAAGGACCATTTCGACGATACTTATGCAAGGTGGTTTGCCAATTATCTGGTTGATCAGCGAATCAGCGCGGAGCCCAACAATCATCAACTGTATCTTCGTTTCTTGGATGCCCTCGAGAAGCCGAAATTGGACAAACTTGTCCTCCAAGAGACTTTTACCAAGTCTGCTGTGCTGCTCAATAGCGAAAGAACAATGCAGGTCACCACTGAACGGGCAACTTTGAAAAACCTCGGTTCTTGGCTTGGGACTATCACGCTCGCAAAGGACAAGCCAATACGCCACAAAAATCTTTCCTTGAAGGACCTCCTCATCGAGGGTTATGCGAGTGGACGATTAATTGTCGCTATTCCGTTTGTGTGCAAGACTCTCGAACCTTGTGCGAAATCCAAGGTGTTCAAACCCCCGAACCCATGGCTCATGGCGGTTATCTCCCTTCTTGCCGAGCTCTATCACTTCGCTGATCTCAAGCTGTACCTGAAGTTTGAGGTTGAAGTGTTGTGCAAAGGGCTCGATATCGATCTTGATACAGTCGAGGCGACCACAATCCTGAGAAACCGGTCTTCGGCCGACGCTTCGGTTGCCGCATCTGGTCTCCCTGACTATGTCAATGATATAGATTCGCTGCCAATGAACGGGTTCGAAGGCCGCAGGATCCAGACCGAAGGACAAGTTATGTCACTTGGCTCTGCCGCTCCTGCGGAGTCTCAGAGGGCAATTGGAGTGCATATCGAGTCAATCTTGGCTGGATTGTCGTCGAGCGTCGTCATTAGTCCTCAACTTGCGCCGTTGCATGTCAATCATTCGTTCAAGAGGGCCGTCCAGTTGGCCGTTGATCGTTCGGTTCGCGAGGTAAGGATAATCTGTTATCCAGGTGGAGTTTGATGTGCTAACCATGATCTTCCTAGATCATCGTGCCTGTTGTCGAGCGCTCCGTCACGATTGCAGGTATTTCTACCCGAGAACTGGTTACGAAGGATTTCGCTATGGAATCCAGCGAGGACAAGTTACGCAAGGCTGGTCATCTGATGGCCCAGAAGCTCGCTGGTAGCCTTGCACTAGTGACCTGCAAGGAACCTCTTAAGAGCAATCTCGGTGGACACCTGCGCACAGCTCTTGTTGATCACGGCTTCAGCGAACAAGTGATTTCCGAGCAGGTACTTTCTATCCTCGTTGCCGACAATGTTGAGGTCGCTTGCTCCGCCATCGAAAAAGCTGCGATGGAACGTGCAGTGGCGGATGTGGATGAATCGTTTGCGACGTCTTATGAAGTTCGCCGAAGGCACCGAGAGCTGCGTAGTGGTCAGCCCTTCTGGGATCCTCAAGCTCCCCCCAGCAACTTTTCGATGGCTCTCCCTGACCCTCTGCGCCTCAAGGCCGTAGGTCTGCAGCCTCATCAGTTCGCTGTGTATGAAGATTTCTGTGGGTACCACATGATTTGCCTTGTCGACCTACTGACGCGGGACTATAGCTCTCGATCCCAAGCGGCGACCCCCGACCGTGAGCCGCCCTGGCTCAGCCGTGTCGTATCCGCGTGCCGACCATATTCCTCCCGTCGTTTATCCCGGGTCTCCTACACCGGAGCAAGTGACTGCGTTGAGCCATCCAGAGGCGATGGAACGGTTCACGGTTTGTTTGGTGACTGCCGATACTTGCTTTGTATTAATCGTAGGTTTCAGATCGCTGTCAGGGACTTGGAGGGCCTTGTTGCGCAGCTGCCCATCACTTCACTCTCGGCACTCCCTTCAAACCACGATATCCGACACTTGGTCCGTCAAGTGCTCTTCATCGCTGCTGGGTCAGTGGACCACCACCGCACCCCATTGTTGATCTCCCAGAAGATCGTGCAATTGCTGTATAAGACATCGTCTCAGTTGGGCAGGGAAATTTATGTGGCATTGCTGGAACAACTATGCCACTCGTTCGAGGATGTTGCCAAGGAGGCCATTACCTGGCTTTTGTATGCCGAGGATGAGGTGTGTATCCGATCAAACTTTACTGGTGTCTGTACTGACATTCATCCAGCGCAAGCTCAACATTCCGGTGACCGTCACCCTTCTGCGTAGCGGACTTGTGAACGTTTCCCTTCAAGACCAGCAATTAGCGAAGAGCTTGTTCCAGGACCCTCGAGCATCACTGCAGACCTTTGCAGCTGGTCTCGTGCGAGAGTGTTTGTCCAGTGACCCCCCGGTTGCGACCCAAAACCAACTGACGTACACGATCGAAGTCTTGGGACAACTAGTCCAAGCTGGGAAAGCCAACGAAGAGTATGTGTTGTGTCGCATCGCCTCCTATTACCGCAGTCTCATATTCTTGTGACAGTGTGCAACACCTGATAGATGATCTACGAGGCATCGTAAGACGGCCGAGCAATGCTGTCGCTTCAGATGGGGTTCTCATCAGGCAACCTTCAGTCAAACCCGAGACTGAACAGCTTCGGGAGAAACTCTTCTCTTGGTTTCAGCAATGGGTCACCATCTTCCAGCGGTCGCACTCCCCAGAGAAAGCATTTGTCCCTTACATCACCCAACTGACCAAGCAGGGTATTCTGAAGGTCGAGGACGTCTCCTCGTTTTTCTTCCGTGTCTGCGCCGATTCTAGTGTCAACAGTTACCTCAAATGTGTTGCTGCTGGAGAGTTTGATTACGCCTTCCAAGCTCTGGATGCGCTGTCGCGCTTGATCGTGTACATCATCAAGTACCACGGAGATGCTTCTGGCGTCAATAATGACCAGGCAAAGGTACATTACCTCACTAAAATCTTGTCGATCTTCGTCCTTGTATTGGCCAATATGCACGAAGACCAGGGGGTGATGTTCCAGCAGAAGCCATTCTTCAGGTTCTTCTCCAGTCTCATCAATGACTTGCACGCATTGGAAGCGAACCTTGGTTCTGCATATTTCCATCTGTTGACTGCCATCAGGTACGTTCGCTGTCTTGACGAAGTGCCGACATTGCCATCACTGCTCACCACGACCTTACAGTGACACTTTCAGTTCATTGCAACCCACCTACTTCCCTGGCTTCGCGTTTTCCTGGCTGAGTCTGATTTCTCACAGGCATTTCATGCCCAAGTTGCTCTTATCCGAAAACCGTGAGGGCTGGTCCGCGTTCCACAAGCTTCTCTTGTCTCTCTTCAAGTTTTTGGCGCCATTCCTCAAGGAAGCGGACCTTCAGCTCGCTGCTCGCGACCTCTACAGGGGCACGCTCCGCCTCCTTCTTGTCCTCCTTCATGACTTCCCCGAGTTCCTCAGCGAATACTACTTTAGTCTTTGCGACGTCATCCCTCCCCGCTGCATCCAACTCCGCAACATCATTATTAGCGCTTTTCCTCTCTCTATCGTCCTCCCTGACCCCCACCTGCGCAACATCAAATTCGATTCTATCCCCGAAATGGGCCCAATTCCACCCATCCTGTCCGACTTTGCATCAGGTGTTAAAAGTGCCGATCTCAGAAATGGCCTGGATCAATATCTCCTAAACCGAGGTTCCCCGACCTTCCTTGCTTCCCTTAAAGATCGCTTGAAGTTATCTGTGGTCCCAGAAGGCACTACCGAAAGTTACAATCTTTCTCTTATCAACTCCTTGGTGATGTATATCGGTGTGTCGTCGGTTGCTCAGGCGAAGGCGCGCAGCGGGTCGTCCGTCTTCGTTCCGAGTGACCCAGGCGTCGTTGCTTTACAGTACCTAGCTACTAATTTAGATGTTGAAGGTGAGTGTTCGCATGCTCGCTTTTTGATCGTTGCTCACATGCAGCCTTAGGACAACACCACCTCCTGAGTTCCATGGTGCTCCACCTGCGATATCCCAACGCTCATACCCACTGGTTTTCCTCCCTCTTGCTGCACCTCTTCGCTGAGGTCAAGGACGATATATTCCGTGAAGTGATGACTCGCGTTCTCCTGGAGCGTTTCATCGTCCACCGACCTCACCCATGGGGAGCATTGGTCACCTTCATTGAGCTCCTTAGGAACCCTAAATACGAATTCTGGAGCAAGGAGTTCATTCGTGTTGCCCCCGAGGTCACCATGCTTCTCGAGAGTGTAAGTGCTTTGGTCTCCGATTCCAAATCGGGACCACTGATCTGTATTGGCTAGGTCGCGAGGTCCATCTATCAATCCTAGACTCGCTTTGCCTTTTGTCGCTGCTATCTGTCGCACATATCTGTCTCTTTGGGTTCTCTATTCTCGGGCTACGTTTTTTCTTCTTTTAAAAACCTTCCTTTTCTTGCCTCCTACCTGCAACTCACTGTATTGTAACAAGTTTCCGGTGTAAGATGTGAACCCTGATTTATTCGAGCGTAGCTTTTTCTCCGCACACACGCTCCTAGCGCACAGTCCGTAGCGATTGCTATCCCTGCGTTGCTTTATAACTATTGTTGCCTCGTGAAGATGCCCCTCCCCTTCCCTCCTCCCCAATGTTCTTCCATGCTTATATGAAACCCCGCTCGCTTTCCGCTGACAGCATACATACAGTCCTTATCATGTTGTATACGCGAAAATTCTATCCGTGTACTTAAAGTAGGGGTGTCATTATCTGCTAATCGAGCCATGACATACGTTCGTTCCAGACCCATTTACCCGTCGTCATGTCGTGCTGGTTCTGCGTATCTGGGGCTGTCCAGCCGTAGACCCTGAGACGGCGAAAGCACGCGCTGAGAAAACGAGAAAAGAAAAGAGAAAGGAAAACGCGTACCCCGCGCCTTGCACGCCCGCAGCGCCGATCTCGTCCGCGCGTTCGTCGACAACGAGCCAGTCGGGCGAGAGTACGCCAGTGCGGATGGGGAAGAGCCGGACGGCACGTTCGAGGCCGGATGTGTCTGTCGACTGCAGGAAGAGCGCGAGACCTCGGGGGTCGTAGGGATGTGGTTGACAAAATAAGATTGCTATTGTAGCATGGGTCGTCGTCAGGTTGAGATGGAGGCAGGGGGGGAAGACATGGAATGATGATCGGCCACCCGTCAGCCGCGCATGCCTTGAAAAAGAAGGAACACGCTCACCTGAAGACGGCCGATCGAAACGAGTCGTGCCAAGATGCCAGGCCCCGTCGGCGTACGACCAGACCCCGCCCGCACGTGCGAGCCACCCTTGAACGAGCGGTGACTGGGCAGCACAGCCGATGACCACCAGGTTTCCATCGTGGATATCAGCCGGTGGCACGTCACGCTCGGCCTCGACCTCGATTTCGGGGATGCTGACGATGCGGGCGTCGAGCGCGTGGAATAGTTGAAGGGCGTGTGCGATGCGAAGAGCCGCGGAGAGCTCTGGAGAATGCGTGAGAGATGGGATGAGCAACGTGAGCGGGGCGGGCGTGGAGAGGATCGACTGGAGGCGCTGGGGGGGAGTGCAAAGGCGATGTATGATCGTTGGGAGCGGATCGCTGGTATGTGGCAGAATCTGCGTTTGGGTGGGTCGTTGCAGCTCGAAACAGTGGGCATATAGTGTGTTCCGTACCTTCCAATGTTGCCTGGGGTCGGGCCCTGCAGCGTTGGTATCCTTTGCGAACAAGATTAGATCATCTTCCCGATCAAGGTCGATATTATAGCCATCGACCACGAACGCCACCGTTTTGTGAACGCCATCACGAGCCGAAGCCCAAATACCTGGCTTGAACGAAAATACTGTGATATTCGTTGTCCTCACTGACACGTCTCCGTCAGCGGTGGACGCGACACAAAGCCGACCCAACCTAGATATATCCAGCAACGAAACCAGTCGAATCGACGGGATGTACTCACAATCCAGGGGTCGTCAGCGCATGGATCTCCCATCCGTTTAGTGATCCACTCTCTGCCGGAATAGAAACTGTGAGAGTAAAGTCCGTTGTCTTGCGTTCATAGTGTCCCTGGGTGTGCGATGATGATACACGCAGCGCTGAACGATGGGACGACGATGAAAAGTACACTCGATCCAGAAATGCCTGCACGCGATCGTTGCACAAGACATCGAAATACCAATGAGGTTGTCCGGGATCCTCGTGATACCTGTCCAAGATCAACGATGTTAGGAAAATCGAAAGGAGGGGCTACTCTTGAGTCATGAAATAGATGTTGTACTACGCACGTCACGTCGGCATTGCGATCCCAGGTTTTCAGTATCCCCATTTGTTCACGCGTTTGCCACGGTGGCACGTTGTCGTCGGCACCTCTGAAAATGTGAACATGTCAGAGAGTAGTTTTCTTTGTTCACACAAACTACTCACCCGTGCAGGGCCAATACTGGTTTACCAACCAAATTTCCCAAAAACAAGTCGTTATCGTCCGGAGTGAGAGAACTATCGAGGATAGCACGCAGGGATGGATCGACAAAGTGCGCAAAACGACTCATACTCCACGAGACGTAGGCTTGAGATTTAATGTAGCCGGCAGCAGCGACGACTAACATGTAGTAGTAGCACAAATCAGTGTAAAGGAGTGAGATGGAACGAGGATAGAACTCACCGCCGGAGACGCGATCAGGCCACCTGCTCGCCATGTACCATGCACCTTGTCCACCATTCGAGTGGCCCATGAGAATGACGCGCGTGTCGGCATTGAAGCCCCATTTTTCCCATCTTCCGGAACCGGAGGTAGATAGAATACGGGAAAGAGCAGGAACGGCCGCGAATGCATCGGCTGCTGATGGACCATGCCAATCCAGTCCCTGTCAATAGAATAGGGGAATGAACAAAGAGCCAAGGCAAATGACAAGAAGTAAAACGCATTTACCCAAGCGGTTCTGCCCTGTGGCATCACAACCCAAGCGTGCTTCTGCCTTGGAAGCGAATCCGCCCAGAACGATTGACTGAGTATGTCCACTCCAGCGCCATCTTGTATTTGCTAGATCAATGCGTATGTCATATATCAATTTTAATTATGAGCTTACGGAGGGCAAGAATCGGCTCTTTGCCATTGCAGTTCTTGGCGCTAAACTTGTCGCGTTGTTCCGGGACAGCTTGGGAGTTGCCCAAAGCCTCCGACTTCGGGGGTTTCACTGAGAATATGGTAGGCATTGACTTTGCAAAGAAATATGAAGCTTGGATAGGAACATGATCCTCGTGGGTCCAAAGGGGAACATGAGTTAGTGAGAGAGCAGCTTTGAGGATGAAAATCATAGGTTGCGGACTAGTATTATTGTTACGCGTGTCAAATGGAGTTTTTTCGACAGCTAGGAGGGTGGAGGGCAGACAGGTAAGCTCAATGTCCAACCGTTTCACATCCTCCGGTATTCTTTCGTACGGAGATATATATAACCGAAGAGGTATAACACGAGTTTGGGTTGGCGCAATGCGCACGGAAGCCTCGTCGAGGAGGGACACAGATAATGAAGTTGGGAGGTGTGTCAAGGCAGGAACGAGGCGCGCATGAACAACCGACCAATATCCTTGTCCATCTTCATCCCAGCGCTTAAAATCGAGAGACTGAACGCCGATACCGGCCGCGTCTCCAAACGGCGTGCCATCAACGATATGAGGGGTTATCGAGTGGGCGAGGATGTGCTGAAGTGGAGCATCCGCGACGTGGCGTTGGACTAGACATGTCGCCAGAGAATGGGTAGGGGAGTGTGGAAACTGGAGCGAGACAGAGAAATTGAGTGTCAGAATTGGATGCGGGGAGGAATATGAAGACGGATCTCCGAAAAGGCGTATCTACGTTGAGATTAATTACACGACAAACTTGAAGAAGGCATGGTGTGACACACCTCGTAGGGAGCGCATATAAACACCTCATACGTCGTCCCTTTCCCATTCCTTGCGGGCGACACAGGAAACCTGGCCAGCTGTACTGGTGCTCGTTCTAATGTATAGATATTCCCGTGGTGCCATTCCGCGACGTGGGTCTTTCTCTCTCCAGAATCAGGTGGGGGAAGAACTGTGAAAAAAGCACCCTGGAGGAGCTCTGTACGAAGTAGTGGTTCCGAGTCGTCACCGGACGGGGGGCACACAATAAGCCGGCCGCGCAAGACGTTGAGGTGTTGAAGGCCTGCCCAACCTTCTGTTGCACGTATCTGATCCCAGGGAATAGATGGATGTGCTACGTGTATAACGCCATTAGGATCTGCTGTTGTCTTGGACCAGTCAGCATAGGCGGTGTGGGTGAGTGAGGTGGGATACTGTGTGGTAACTGGCTGCCGACGAGGATCGAGCGGATATGCAGGAGAAATGAAGTGCTGCTCGCGTGCATGAGCTGGGAAAGGACCGAGCACCTACAACCAGTCAAGCAATGAACAGACGAGGAGGTTGTCACCGTACATCCCAGTCCCGATCGAGTTCGATGCGCCAGCCCCGACTCATCGATGTGGTACAACTTTGTAAGAATAATTGGACGAAAAAGTACTACACAACACGCGTCTATCATCACTCCTCCGGGCTACACTCATTTCTTTCCGGACCTGGGATAGGTTGACATCTACTGCAACCAGCCACCGAACAAAATTTTTGACATACTTCTTGATTCCACCGCCAGGTGCGCCACCTGAGAAGCAAGCGTTCAAAGATGCGCGATGTCACCGATGAGATAAAACCATACCTTTGGCAGCTGATCGATGATCGACCACGATCAGGCGACTGGTCAGCCGATGGTCTCCTCCAAGGGAAAGACATGCATACCCTTCTCCCTTGCTTCCTTGAGAGCAGTCTCCTCTGCCTTCTTCCTCTCCTTGAAAGCCTTGTCGTCTTCGTCCTCGTCTTTTTTCTCTTTCTTTGCAGCCTACAATACCGATGATGTGTACAACATGGTCTGCGGATGCGATCGATAGTTGTAACGGACCTTCAGAGGCTTCAGTTTTCCACCCTGTCGTGACATCCGAGTTTGTTGCTACAGCTAGATGATGGTTGGGCGCGATCGAAATTGTCTACACAATAATTTATTGCGAATCTTCTCTGGTCGTGGTAAGTGTCAGGGGGAATTATACCTCTTTGGCCAACCGGCATTTCTCACAACGCAACACAGCCTGACCCCCAAATTGACTATCAAAGGTTTATATGTGCAATGCATCATATGTTTGACCTATGCATCATTTACTTTATCCCAATCATTGATGATCATGACCGAGGAGATTGTTACTGTTGGTCAGGCTTCTCACGAGTATGAAGGTCTGCAGTGGACGTCTCACCCCCAGTCCTTTCCACTCCTCCACAATGCGATTCATTACGATAATCATATTTTTAGTCACCGGCAGCCTGGTTGCTCTGGCCATTGCAAAACCTGTACCAAACGAGAAGGCGGGTGGAATGGCCATACCGCTCTCCAGACACTCTTCCTTTCTAAACACCAACGGAAGCATTGATCTCGACGCAATCAGCTCTCATGGTATATCAGTCAGGGAGTACGTAGAATGAACCGTTATATCTAGTCTGCTCAGGCCTTTTTTTTCAGGAAGATCCTTGATGGCCTAGACAATTACGAGATGAACACGAGGACGATGCATCCTTTCGCTGTAAAACGGAGCGAGTTCGGACTCGGGAGGCGTCGTGCTAGCGTCCCGCTGACAGCCATTCGAAATAACATTTGGATGGCCGAGATTTTGATTGGCACTCCTCCCCAGACCTTGAAGGGTAAATTATCCTGGTATTATTCTGATATATGTTTACACTGATCTACATCGCAGTCCACATAGATACTGGTGCAGCGTAGGTACTTTCTTTCAGCTCATACAGATCTTTTGGTTCAAGTCAACACAGCGATATGTGGGTGCTGGAGACTGGTGTGATTTCTGGAGATCGCAATCTCTGGGATCCCGAATCATCCGAATCTGTTAAGGAAAAGATGAAGTCATTTTGGCTCACATATTCAGATGGATCCATCGTCCAAGGTGATTTATATACTGATAATGTAACCATCGCTGGATTCACTGTATGTTTTGTATCGCTTATCAGCATGACCTAGGATTCTGACGCCAAGCTAGGCAGACCCTCAGACCTTCGGTTCTGTAACATCATTCACTTTTCACAACAATGGATATCACGCAGACGGTTTATTGGGATTGGCCTTCCCTTCGATTTCGACATTTCGTGATAATCCGCTGTTTGAATCGCTTGTCAAACAAAATAGGATAATCGATCCAACATTCTCACTCAAACTCTCTTCGACTGGGGCCGAGATGTATGTCGGTGGAGCAAACAGTATGTTGTACAATGGTGAGATCGCTTATACACCCGTAACACATCCTGTGAGTCAAAATGGTAGATGGGCGTGGATGTGCTGACTTGACATTTATGCAGGGATTCTGGCAGGTGGACATGGACGATGTTCGTGTTAATGGTGATATAATCCTCAAAAATATACCTGTTATTTTCGACACCGGTGCAATCTACATCTACGGAGATTGGGAACGGGTTATGGAATTGTACAAACCCCTTGGCGGTACCCTCGAGGAACGTAGAGGCTTTGGTTACTATTCCCGTAAGTCTCACAATGCGTCTGGTACCTTGTTTTCATCGACAGTCTGCAGTACCGTGCGACTCTTTCCCAACACTGAGCCTTACCTTCGGCGGCAGGACATTTGCAATCGCTCCCGAAGCTCTCAGACTTCAACCAATCAGGGAAGGCTCTTCCAATTGTTTCAGCGCCGTCGTCGCCCAGCGCTCGCGTATCGGTGAGATTTCATAGCTTATCGCTTCTTGAACCCCCATTTGCGGCGCTGGATGAACTCGTTCTGACTATATGGCCTAGCATATTGGAATATTGGGATGACCTTCCTGCAGGGCGTATACAGCGTGTTCAATTACGGTACTTTACAGGTCGGGTTTGCGAACCTCGCTTGAATTCAACGGACGGGTATGATGTTGCCTACTACAATTAGTAGGGGAATTAAGTTTCTAGCTCAGTTCTGTGAGATAATCATCGGATAGTGACAAGCGAAGCATCATTAAGCGAGGGCCAGGGGCCAGGGGGTGAGAGTAGATGAGCGTGCACGTGTATGCTGGCAGGCGATGAAGGCGTACCGAGAGTGGTAGTGCCAGTGAACGACTGTGGGCCGCGGCTTACGACGGCGTCATCACCACATCCTACTCTCAGCGTCACAGTCATTCTGGACCACGTATATATATCCTCTGACCTGCTCGCATGTACACCGCCTTTTCCCTTTTCCCTGCATATACTCTCTTCACGTTCTCGGCTCGTCTGAGTGAGGCCCTTGCATCTACATCGACCAGTATCATATTCCCTTTGTACTTGAACCTGACCCAGTATGTTTTCCAAGTTGCGCTCAAGGAAGAGGAATGGTGAGTAACTTGTGGTACGTAGGCAAGGCCAACCGCTGACGAGAGCAACAGAACCAAATAGGGTGGACAGCCCACTCTCCTTGGACGGCGGCGGTCAGCAGGTACGAGCATCGGGGGCCGACGAAAGAGAATTACTGGTTGCTCAGGATTCGAGTAACAAAAACTCCACTTCCAATGTCGCAACTGACGCGAAAATAATCGAAATCGTTGCTCAAGATTGGATATATTCGGTCGCTTTTCTTGGTGATGGGGAACATGTCGTGGGCGGTGGAAGGGGAAAGAAAATTCGACAATGGCGAGTGGAGGATGGCAAGGAAGTGGGGAAGCCAATGGACGCTCGGAGTGATATTCTGGACCTTGCAGTCACACAAGATGGCAAGTGGATCATGTGTGGGACACACGCTGGTCAAGTGATCGTCTGGGATTCGCAAAGCCACGAGGAGGTGGCAAAGTTCAAAGCACACCCCATGATGGTGACTGTACTGGACGTCTCGGCCGATGGGACGAAAATCGCAACCGGATCGTGGGACAAGACGGTCAGTGTCTGGTCGATTCCCGCTGCCGAGCGAGTCGTTGGCCCTGTCGAACACGATCAATACTTGGCTGCAGTCAAGTTCTCTCCTGATGTGCGACTCATAGCCACTGCCACATATCGTGACTCTGTTCGGGTCTACGACAACGGCGACGGTGGCCTCCTCGTAGACTATCCAATTCGATCGCCCTCGCTATTGAACGGATGCTTGGCCTGGGGGAGTGACTCCAATCACCTCTTTGCCTTGTCCGAAGACGGCTACATTCACAGTCTCGACGTGTCCGCCGAGAAGACATTCACGAAATGGCGCATTCACAGCGACGACCAACCAAGCTGTATCGTACTGGCATGCAACGACACAATCATCGCAGCCTCTGCTAATCAGTCACTCTCACTCTGGGACACTAAGACACATCAACAAATCGGGACCGTCATCCACGACTCCCACTTCATCTCATCCATAGCCATCTCACCAAGCTACGTCATGGCGACCGCTGGAGACGAGGTAATCACACTGTGGAATCTTTATGACATCCTTCCCTCATCCTACCGCGACCATGTGAGCAATGCCGCTCACGTAGGATCACGTCCTTATCATTTTGTCCTTAGCTGCTCCAGGTACGTTTGGAGCGCGAAATCCGGTGCTTGAAGGTTGAAAAGAATCTCGAAGACACGGTCCGGTCCATCCGTGTACGGAACTCCTGTCAAAGTACGTTTATTAACCATATGACTCTGCTGCGTTGATATCCATTTCCACCAGAGGGCGATATAACGAAGCTCGCGAAAACTATCCGTGAACTTCATACCCGGCTTGCCACATCCAACGAGGAAAATATAGGTCTCAATGAAATAATCAAGTCTCTTCGTGCACAGATTGAATCCTCAAGTATGTTCTCTCCGCCATCCGCCCCACTTCGTTGACGGTCCCATTTATTAGATCGCAAGCTCACTTACCTAGGCGAATCGGACAAGGAACTCCGCAGCGTGCTTGCAGCATCTCAAGGTTCAGTCGATCAATTAACCCGGACCATCAGGGCTCTGCGCGCCGACGTTAATTTACACGAAAAGAGCTCAGGTGTGTTTTGGATTATATCTCTGACGACTCTCTGACCCATTTTCAGTATACATTGCACGAAACGTAAACGAGCTCGAGCTATTCGTCCAAGAACTGAGCAACCAATTCATCACATGCAAATGTGCCCTCCGTGCATACGACAAGAAGCAAGAATGTGAAACATTGTACGCCGACGGTCACGTATATGATGCTGCACAGAATATTGTGAACGTAATGACTGAGGATCTATGGCATAACAAACCAGTCATTGATTGGCTGAAAGGTGAGCTTGTGCATCTCGTCCTGTAAAATAGTATATTCAATTACTACCATCAGAGTTCGTGCACCGATGCATATCAAGACTTCAGGTGATCGGAGATGAGGCGGCAAGTTCCAAGAGACACGGCGAAGCTCTTTTGGCTTACTCTACTGTCTTGTCGCTCACTCCCTCGCCTCCGGAAGGTGTGCTGATTGGATGGGCGAGAATGGCACTCATTCGTCGCTCAGCGAGTGAGACATTGGGCACCGTGAAGAAGGTATGGTTGATTGGGTCATTTAGAACTACATGTTAATTTTCGTTTCATTCAGTTCAAGGTTGCAGCATTTCATGTCTACCGGGCTGTCTGCAATGTTCTCAGAGAGGAAGATCGTCTTATGGAGGCGATTGAATGTTTCCGAAAGATCCAAAACGAGCTATCAGAGGAGACAAGCATCCTCGATGAACGATTGCAGTGGGAACTCGGCAAGTAATATCATTGGTGACTCGGAGACCAATCTGAGGAGCTCTCCAGATTTTCGGCGACATTGCATCGAAAAACTGGAAAAAGAGGGTGATAAAGAAATAGATTCGAAGAACCATGACGCAGCCATCGGATCCTACTCAATCGCACTTTCTCTTCACCCGACAAATATCAACGATTACATAGTCAAATGCTGCAAGGCGCGAGTAGGCTTATTGGAGGACCAACTCGTAAATGTTACCCAGGTACAAATTGATCTGCGCGGTACGCCGAGTTGACGACTCTGATTGTACAATCAGATAACTGAATGGGACACATCAAACTACAATGGGTACAAAAGGAAATATGCAATATTACATAGCCTGGGGCGTTACAGGGAAGCATTCGACGCATTTGAGATGATGTTGTCGAAAATGGAGAATTCACTTGACCCACGAGTTCGGAGTGAGTTGTTCTCATTCATGTTGCGCAGATGCATGTGGGTTGATTTTGTGTTGACAGGCATGCGGGGTTCTTACCTCGATGCGACTCCGCCGATTCGCCAGGTCATCGAGGAGACCATTCATGACATACCCCGCGCACTTATTGACACCACCACCGGTCGCCTCTACGACAAGACGCAGCAAGCAGCAGCATTCGAACAACTCCCCATATTCGACGAGTTACGGTCTTCCATGATTACTCATAAACTGCTGGACTGTGCGCGTATAAAGAGGGAGGTGGAGAAGTTTTATGAATATGCGATGTTCTCGCATAGATGGCAGCCACCCGAGCCATCCTTCCAATTGATCGAGAATGCCTTAATCTATGGACTACCGATGTCCCCCGTGATCGACAAGCTGGTCAACTTCTGCAAGCTTGTGCAATCACACCATTTCAGATGGGCATGGAGTGACACATGCTGTGTTGACCAGAGCGACAAGGGAGTTCAGCAAGAATCCATTGTTGCCATGTTTCAGTGGTATTGTCGTGCGGCACTGACAATCGTCCATCTTGTCGGTGTTCTCTCAGATACACAGGAGCCTGGGTCTCTATGGAATAGTATCTGGAACACACGCGGGTGGACATACCAGGAGTATGTCGCTTCGAGGGTCATCCAATTTTATACAGAGGATTGGAAGCCGTACCTCGGTCTGGAGATATTCAATCACAAGGAATCGCCTATCATTCTCGCAGAGATGGAGCAAGCAACAATGTTCGCTACTCAGGCGCTCGCAACGCTTCAGCCCGGGCTGACGAGGGTACGCGAGAAACTCTACCTCGCTTCGAAGCGCCAAACAACGCGAAAGGAAGATACTGCGTACTCTCTGTTTGGTATCTTTGATGTCGCACTCCCTGTCATATATGGCGAGGGCACACGAGCAGTCCACCGTCTACTGGAGCACATCTTGACCCAATCAGATAACGTTACACTTCTCTCTTGGACTCGGGCTGGAAACTCGATTAGTAGCACTAACAGCTACCTCCCTGTCGACCTCACTGTCTATGACCAGATCGAGCCCCCTCACTTTCCACGACCCATCGAGACCACCAAGATGGACAGGATGATCATGGCCTTGCAGTCATCCTTGCCTTCACCCTTGCTCGCCGTTCAGTTGTACGAGCGACTGTATGACCTTCCCCCTCTTTCAATTGTCACTGGTCGACTCCACCTTCCTGGCTTTGTTTTCCCTCTGACATCCCTCACCATCATCACAGCGGAACCTAGATCCGACTCGGTCGTTCACGCTTATCATGCCACTGCAACTATACTTGGCGACATACGCATCGAGACCAAGGATGACTTGGCCGGAATGTACGGCTTGGTCCTCATCCACCCTTGGATCAGTCCCCTTCTGGACAGGGATTTCTCCCATGGGGCTCCTCAGTTCGATCTAACCATGCGTGCCTTACGGTTTGTCGTTCGATTGAAGCAGCCTTTCGGTGCGCTGTTGCTTGCTTCGGAGGGGCGCGCGCTGTACAAACGTGTCGCGACGGACAGTTTTATCAAGGTTCAGATCCGGGGAGAAACACCATTGGAGGAGTTGATGGACAGCGTGCATACGGTCGACGTGCAGTAGTTTTGGATTATTATTAGCTTTCGTTATTGTGTACGATGGACCTCTGTTTTTTAGTAGTCGATGATTAGTATGCTATGCATTGTGACCTCGCTCTGCGTCTTCCAATTGAGTGGAGACTACTATAACCCTTGTATTACTTACTCTCGAATGGTTAGGTGTCTCCAGTGAGCCTGAGAACTGCCCTCCACTGTCACGGTAAGTCAGCGAGGCGACAAGAATACGTCATGTGTCTCTACCCCGGTCCGCGTGAGCCGCCGTAGGGGAAGCGACTTTGACTCCGGCACCCACGACTTGGAACCTCTGACGGGTGAGCCAGCCATGAATCCAACTAGGCTTATGCACCTATCGATGCGTGTTCGCCCTGCGAAGCTACTAGGACCCCTTTCATCCAACCATCTCGCTGTTCGCTCACTCCACGCGAAATTTTCCACCAAATCTCACTTGCAGCAGGATGCGGTCCCCGTAGGCAAGTTCGTCGTAGGTGCCCTCTTGACGTTTGGTACGCTCGGATTCTGTCTCCATGCTCTGCGAAACAGCACGTTGGACGTGTTCAGGCCCCTCATGATGGGAGCAGCTTCAGACAACGGAGTCGACGAGTCCGCCCACACTAGTAGACACGTTCACCAGAACAAAGCAATTGATCCGTCGTTCGATTACTTTGCATCCAACGACACCCCCATCTCGCTCGCATCTACTTATGGCAGCCCCGAAGACCTCGCAGAGGCGATCAGTGAACTCCGGGACACATTTCCTGGTAACTACCGCGTGCAAACAAACAAGGATTCCCTGGAGCTCCATGGCTCTTCCGAGAACTCGTACCACCCGACTTCACCCCACTCCGTCGTCGTCCAGGTCAACAGCACGGAAGATGTGGTCAAGGTCGTCAACATATCCCGCAAGTATCGCGTCCCCCTCGTTCCCTATAGCGGAGCTACCAGTTTGGAGGGCCATTTCAGTGGCGTGAGTGTAGTTTCTGGGACTGTGCTGTTGTCCGTGTCTGATGAAACGTACATCTAGCATCCCTCGGGCAGTATATGCATTGATCTATCTGTCATGGACCAAATTCTTGAAATAAACGGTGGGTATGCTAGACCCACGTGAGTACGACCGAATCGTGAACCTTTGTTTCACAGAGGCAGACGGCGACCTTCGTTGTCAAGCTGGCGCTCGCTGGGATGACATCAATCGCATCCTCAAGGAGAAAGGTATCCCTCTTTTCTTCCCTGTAAGTCTCTTCCTAGAGTGGCATGAGCGAAGCTTGACATCACGCGCTTAGCTTGACCCAGGTCCAGGTGCCGTAAGTCAATTTCTTTCGGGAGTCGAGGTGGATCGTGATGGTTGTGAAAGACGATAGGTGGGATGATCGGTACAGGCTGCTCCGGCAGTGAGTCTGTAATGCCCAGCTCTTGTTATCGACTTGACGCCATTCGTACGCAGCAAACGCTGTTAGGTATGGTACAGCCAAGGGGGAATGGTTCCTCAATGTCGTGGGTGTCAATGTCATGATATTATTGGCCATTCACGAACGAGCGATCGCTAGACAGTAGTCCTTCCCTCTGGTAAAGTTGTCAAGACGCGTCAGAGGGCTCGCAAGTCGTCTGCCGGTTTCGACACTACCAAACTCTTCATCGGTGCAGAAGGTACGCTGGGTATCGTGACTGAAGGTGAACTTGTCTATATGTTCCTGCCGTCTGTCTTGTTGACACCCAAGTAGCTACGATTCGCCTCGCACCTCGTGTTCCAACCAAGGTTGCGATGGCGCAGTTTCCGAATGTTAAAATGGCCGTCAGTGCCGTTCAAGAGATTCTCAATGCGCCTTGTGGCCCTCACATACGTGCGTATCTCCCATTTCGTGCACACAGCCTTATTGAACATGTCATCCAGAATGCGTAGAGCTCCTTGACAATCACAGTCTGTGTTTACGTCGCATCACATGACACATTCACCCTGACTCGCTGATCCATAAGTGATGTCTGCCATCAACACGGCCGGCATAGTCGAGAAGCCCTACCCCGTCCAAGACACCCTCTTCTTCAAAATTCAAGGTTCCGCCGAGTCCATCGCCGAAACCTCTCACGTCGTCCAAGAGATCGTTCGGAGACATGGGAGCAGCCGGTTCGAATTCGCAGCGACGGACGAAGAAGCAGACAATCTCTGGGAAAACAGAAAGTATGCACTCACGTCTACTTTGGCATCCCATCCCGGGATGAAATGTTGGACGACGGACGTCTGGTAAACGATTTTCATTCATCTTCATCGGTCTGACAGACGGGGGATTGACGAAGAGGACGTAGTGTTCCGGTGTCCAAGCTCCCTCAGCTCGTGTACGAGACAAAGGAAGACCTCGCCAAGTCTGGTCTTAAATCGACTATCGTTGGACATGTCGGGGACGGTACGTCCCCCTCGTGAGCGTAGAACCAGACATACGTTTATTCACACGGACCTTTGCATCAGGCAATTTCCATGGACTCATCCTCTTCCGTGACGATAAAGAATTTCAGGACGTCAGCGAAGCCGTTCACAGACTTATCCGTCGCGCGATCGCCATGGACGGCACTTGTACGTTCTAATTTTTTGTGAACGGTTTCTACGTATTCGTTGTTCTCAACGTCTCGGATACGACCAGGTACGGGCGAGCACGGCGTGGGGATCGGAAAGTCAGAGTACCTCGTCGAGGAACTCGGGGAGGACGCGGTGGAACTGATGAAGACGGTGAAACGAGCGATAGATCCGCTGAACTTGTTTAATCCTAGCAAGGTGTGTCTCACCGTTGTGGTTCATTGGAATTGGGTTGACGCGGCCTCCCTGCTAGTTGTATCCGGAAAGCCGGGACAAGCATGAAAAGTCGTAAAATAGTTTCATGGATTTCAAACTCGGATATAGTCTATCTGTTGAGATAAAAAGATGGGGAGTTCGAATAAATGATGATCGTGTGCGAGGGAAGGCTTGCGTCAGCCCTTGGACGCCTCACAGGGACACGTAGAGTGCTCTGCGCTTGCCACGAGATACCGTCGCTAAAAACGTCATGGTCAGCCCGAGGATCATACAGAGTGAAAACCACCGAGGAACAAACATTGGGGAATGGGTGAGAAACTGAATTCTAGCATAGCATCGTGGAACTCGGGGTCCCGGTGGTTACAGTCAGCTTGTCGCTCAAGGAACGCTGCATCGAGAGCCGCCAGCGACGACGATACAGCCAATAGAACCTCAGCGTTCTCAGTCGGGTTAGCCCCTACCACTCGTCAGCACAGGAAGAAAAGTGTGTATTGAATTACTCACGCATGGAATTCTGTGAGGGTCGGACGCCCGCGCTCGTTTGCTCGGGAGAGACGCTTGCGCTTCCGTCACCCTCTTAATTTGTGACTAGAATGTGTCATTAGTAATGTGCTAAGTATGTAAAGCGGGGAACAGACGACGCACTCATAGGAATGGACGGAATTGTCGAGAAGCTCAGGTCATAGTCCGAGCAGTCGGGCATCAATGGCGTGGACGTCAACAAATACTCGTCGTCCCCCATCCCTTCTAACAAGGGATCCAGTACCACCAGGGAAGAGGATGGGGGAAACACGGCGCGAGGCTCCTGAACCTGCATCGGTACTGCTACCCTCGTCAGACTGGGGGCCATCGAACATGGCAACTGGATCGCTCACCATCTTCCAAAAGAGCCGAGGACGTAGCAACGGGAGCTATCGCGGCCGTCTTTGGTTGCGTCGTCTGGGTCTCAGACCCCCTGGGGCGGGGAGCAATTGGCGCACGCATAGGGATGGGCGGAACCGTCGAGGAGCTCCAGTCATAGTCCAAGCAGTCTGGCATTGGCATGGACGTCAACAAGCATTCGTCGTCCCCCATCGCTTCCAGCAAGGCATCCAGTGCCGCTAGGGAAGAGGATGGAGGCAACACGGCGCGAGGTTTCTGAATCTGCGTTGGTACTGTCACCTGGTCAGACTGAGGACCATTGAACAATGGTCACTAGATCGCTCACCTTGCTCCAAAGGAGTTGAAGACGTAGCAACGGGAACTATTGCGACCGTCTTCGGCTGCGTCGTCTGGGGGGTCTCAGACCCTCTGGGTCGACGGGGAGCTGGTTTGACTTTGGTCGACCGGTTCGAACCTAGTGAACGGTCAGTTGCGACAATACGATCACAGATACAGACAAATTTACCGCTGGATGAACTACCATCATCTCCAACGACATGCTTAACAACATCGGGGAGAGGCAACTTCTGCGGTGCCGGTAGCACCGACTTGCAACTTTTCGGTAACGCAGAGATCTTTGAAGGTAATCCAGCACCTGGCTGGACCGTCTTCGGCGGACTACTAACCGCACGGGCCTTTCCCTTGACGTTCGCAGTGATCCGTCCGACACTAGGCCTGCCAGTGGACGGCTTGGTACGTTGGAACGCTAGCGTCGAGCCGTCGGGTGGTTTGTTCTCTTTACCACCGCCTCGGGTGGGTATCGTGCGTCCGATGGGTTTTGCGGAAACCTTGTTGTTGGCGCCAGGCCGAACAACATTGGGGCAGGCGGTGGCGAGAGGCTCCTTGGTAGTCTTCAGTGTTCTGATCGTCCTCTCTTCGGGCTTCCCTGTACCGTGTAGTACCATCAGAGCATGCACACCGATGATGGAGATGAATTAGTGTACGTACTTAGCCTTGAGAGTGCGATCGCTGAGCTACCAGTCGCAGCACATGCCGGAGGAGGCGGGCACGATAGTTTGACTGTTGTACGTATAAGTTGAGTTTTCAAACGATATCACAACGAAAAGAAAAACACAGTACCTATCTTTGTCTCCGCATTGTCTATCCCCTGCGCTGTACTGGTGAGAATCGGTGCCTTTCTGGCTTCTTTCACCCCCTGGGCTGCAGCCGAGATGTCCACAGGCAAAGCCACCATCCGGACCGCGGCAAGTTCTTCCCGGACGGCTGTCAGCTCCGACTGGAGTTGCGCGATCTTGCTGGAAGTGTTCGTCTTGATCTCGTCGACCCTTTTCTCCCGGGACGCCATCGAACGCCGCAGAGTATCGATGGTCTGACTCAGGCTTTCTATTTTATCGTGAGCGAACGCGGGTGCTTGAGCACGGTCCTCGACCTCGGTGACTCGAGTCTTGAGGGCGACGATATCTGCTGCCATAACAACGACCTGCACGATCAGCACCAAGGCTAGTTGGAAGAGCCAAACGCATCTAGTTCTCAGCTCCGCCGTGCTAGACCATGGAGCATCATGGTGTTTGGGTGCGTCGTGCAAGCCGTCATCGGAGGTAGAGGGGGCGGGGTTGGTGACGGACGTAGCGCTATGGATGTCGATCAAAGTCGTAGACTCGCAACCTGACGAGAAGGAAGAAGGCAGAGTAGGCGTTGGAGGATCGGGTTGGGAAGAGGCCACACATGCGAACACGACACCGCTCGACGGCATGACATTCTGCACAGAGGAAGACATGGATAAAGCAAGATAATAACAGTAGGAAAGCAGAGCGTAGAGCAGAGGTAGATGGGGGAGGTGGCGAGAGGAGGCCAACGCACGCCCTTATATATGTGCTGGAAATTGAGGTTCGGACCGTCGGGAATAGTCCAAGTCTTAACCTCGCTCAAATCCGCGACAGGCTGACTGAAACTGTCGGTCCCTGCTAGAATCAGTGTCAGACCGATGACTGATGAGACGCTTCACCCGGTTCGCCAGTCGGAATCCAGAAATTCCATCGGGAGACGCGATATGATGACAGTACACGACTCGCTGAGCACAGTATTTCGGGGTTGCACAGCAATGAGACGCTGGAAATCAACATCAGCGTCCATTCCGTATCTTTGAGAAACTGACGTGCAGAAAGGAAACAATGAATTGGCGTACCTCATCGATCTGCGACCTATTCCCAGTGTGCAGGCGAACAACGACTCCGACTACGTCCGGCGGTGAGTGATGGAAGAGAAAAAAAGGGGGAGGAAGAAGGCTCTCGCCTATCCTATCACGACGGCCATGGCGGCACTCAGTGATGTACTCAATCGCGACCACAGATAAACATTTCCAACTGCAACGGACGGGCGGGTTCGCACGAACCTCGAGCATCGCGGCGCATGTACACGTCTGGCGGGGGTACACCTGATGTGATTAATGGGTCTCTCGAATCGAGACATACTAAATCAGAATACAATATCCGAAATGTGATTTGTGTAAGTGAGGTCGGCTGGAAGTGCGAGATCCGGGGACTGTGTCGTATTGATCATTAATATTGACAGTCAAAAGATACGGTGAGGAGATACGTTAAAAATCCGATAACATATCTTTTACACCCAACCAGTAGTCACTGTCCGTTCGCTTGCTAATCTCACCCTTGGTTAACCATGCAAAGTCACGGTATCGGTCTGGGTCGGGGCGTACTTGCCCTGCGAGAATATGGGCTTTGTAAAAGAAGACGACGTCCTACACAGAAGCGATTAGTATGTAAAATTTTCATTACTGGCGCAGAACTCACGTCCTGGGCGCTCCGTCTAGGAGGATGGTAGACGCCTATTGGGTTCCGACCCAATATCCAGGTGTCCATATGTCGTCCACACTCTGTATCGAGTCCTCGATGTGCAGCCTTGGAATTTGTCTAAATGTATTCAACCAGCCAACGTCTTAGCGACACTCACGACGTGTAAAAATTCGCCCTTTTCGACATCCCCTTGTGGAAACTGCCATACGTCCTTGCCGTCCTCTTGCGTTTTGAGTAAGAGATAGAGATTGCGTTGACCCCTCCTGTTGAGGTCCTTGAGATCGTTGGACTCGTCTGCCTTGTGGATGCGCGGCATGGACTCGTCGACTTCGTCCTTCATGGCGATTTCCATGAGCTCGGTCGCCTCGTTGCGTTCCTCGGAAGGATCCAGGCCAAACGGTGCACCGAATGCCCTACGCTCGCGTCTCTTCTCCTCGATGTTGAACCGCGTCTCGAGTGGCGAGCCTTGCTTGAAGTAGAACTCTGTTGGGATGGGGTTGCGCAGGGCGCGGTGTATGCGGGCTTGGTAGGCATAGAATGCTTTTTCAAAGGGTGTCGGGGTGCGGGTAAGGAGCGGCGAGCGGTTGAGAATGACGGCGGCGTGCAAGTTTGGGCGCGTGCGGACGCTCGACGTCGCCTCCGTCGCAAAGGCGCGTCTGCAAAGCTGAGGAGCGAACATAAGAGCCGTGAGAAACGCGATGACCTTCTTCTCGAACTCGCCATGTCGGTCTCGCTCGTGTCTAACGCATACCTCGACGAGAACTCGGCAAAGATCAGGTCGAAACCAGTCCCATGGGAGGTGCGATTAAGACCTTGGCTCGATCTTTTCGCAGCTCACACCTGTCGACCAGGGATACCAGCGTGCCGGACTCGTCACCTCCGAAGAGCTCGTCCTCATCAAAAAGGTAGACAGACAACCCAGGGCAAAGGTCGAGTCTATCCTCGTCTCCGATGGCCAGACATACGCACTACTCTATCTCCGCCTGCTCAAGAAGCTTCAGAGAGTCGATACCATGCAATGTCTCCTTGTCCTGATCGCAGACGCGCTCTTGGGTATGTTGCGCATGGTTGCATTCGGATTAATGATTTAAATTGTGTAGATCACGACGAAAGGATAGCGTTGTTCACCAGGACTGTGCAGTCGGATCCCGACCTGCCTTACTTGCCGCTGCTAAGGTAAATCTTCCTCTCGTCTGATTGATAGACGGAACTTCATATGACATACAGGACTCTGGAGGCACAAGACGAATTCGTGCAGCTCAAGTCTGCTCAGATCTTGACCATACTCCTCAGCTCCGAGTCCACCCCACTTCAACACCAACACCTCCAATCTTTCCTGAGGGTCCTCGCATCCCTCGTTCAGGGCCAATCATCAAACAAGCGTGAAGTCGCAGTACAGTGTCTCGAAGCCTTGTTAGCCCGCCCAGATTGCCGACGAGCAGTCTGGGCCATCCCCGGCATCATCGTTGGGTATGCCGTACTCCTTGCGTTTTATCTACCAAGGTTTCATCTTTCTTGTACAGGCTGGTCGAAATCCTTCGCCACAAGCCCACCCCTCAGATGAGCTACCAAGTCACATTCTGCTTATGGCTTTTGACGTTCGAGCAAGACGTCGCCGCCCAGATCAACAAGTCGGTGCATTTGGTTTCTTCGCGGTAACGGTGATCACCAAACAATCTCGCAGGAAATTCGACATCATACCCCTGTTGATCTCGGTCGCTCAGGCTGCAGCTAAAGAGAAGGTGATTCGCGTGATCGTCGCCACGTTCCGAGTATGTAGCGGTACCTTTTGTTTGTTCCTCCCTCATACTTCCTTACCACCAGAATTTGATCACGAAAGCTCCTTCTGCTAATTTGCCAGCCATACTGGTCGCGCAATTACTTCCGTTCTCCAAGAATCTCTCCGCTCGTAAATTTTCTGACGAAGATATTTTGGAAGATGTGCAATTTGTCCGAGACGAGCTAGAACGCAACTTTGACAGCTTGACGTGAGTGTCGTGGCGATATACATTTTTCCTGGTTTGCTGATGTGGACTCAAGGACCTACGATGAATATATCTCTGAGCTGGCATCCGGTCATCTGTCCTGGACGCCTGTGCACGAGTCGGACGATTTTTGGCGGGAAAATGCTTCCAAGCTGAATGAGAAAGATTACGAACAGCTCAAGTTGGTGTTACACCACATATCGCATGGTTGGAGATTGATCTAGCTTCTGCCCAGAATCCTCATCCGCCTGCTGAGTACGGAGGACCCCCTTGTGCTCGCCGTAGCAGTGCACGATCTCGGACAATATGTCAAACACTATGAACGGGGGAAGAAGTGAGTTATTCCCCTGTGAATCGGCTTTCACCAAATCGACCTCGCATTGCTAGAGTCATCACGGACTTGGGTGCCAAAGCACGAGCCATGGAACTCATGACGCACCCGAGCTCGGACGTGCGCTACCATGCACTCATATCTGTCCACCAGCTCGTCAGTCACCCATGGGTCACTGCATGACTGCTGGGCGTCGAGGTCACTAGCTCCATCAAGACGGTGTGTAACGTACAATAGCGAACGTAGAACAGACGACGATAGTATTGTCACGGTTGGATCCATACCTCTGCGATGACATCCAGTTCCTTTAACGTGCGTGGTTCCTTGGCAGCCGGATATGCACCCAAGTCTGTATCTGCGTCCGAGAAATGATCATTAACCAAGATGAGTCGAAGTCCGCCTGCACAGACGAAGCCTGTGCGAAGTGGTAGGAAGGTGAGTTCGAATGTTTGGCTTGCTTCGACGCGGGGGGTGTCGTCCGTTTGAACGTCGGGTTGTGTGAGGTTAAAGGGGTCTAACGGAACGGTGGATGGGCCAAGGAACGAGCATCCACGGAGTTTTGCATTCCTGCTTTCGTCCAGCGTCTCGAAATAAGGTGGTGGCAACGATTGTAGTGGGTCGCCTTCGGTAGCGACCATCTTCTCGGGCGACGACACGAGCGCTACATTGCTCGCGACATTGTCCGGTGCCTGCGTGGAGGTCGTCAAGGACATGAGAGGCAACGAGCGGGATGGTGTCGGACTTGCCATAGGTGTTTCTGAAGAACTCTGGCTCAACACCCGCCGTGGCACGAGATGTTGCACGACGAAGCGGACTCGACGCCATCGACCTCGCGGGAGCGTGGCCGCGACGCTGAGCCTGAGTGCGAGCGTGAAGGGTTTCCCCACCCGGACCCCGTCTCCAGCGCGTCGCACGACGACGAGGTCGACGTCCAGATCCGAAAGTGGATCTGGGATGACGAGTGGTTGTGGTTGTGGCTGGGGACCTGGGCCAGAGACTGAGGTGGCGGGGGAAAGGGGACGCGGGACGGAGGCTGGAGTTCCTCCGGGTTGGGGCCGAGGACGAAAAGGAGAACTTGGTCTGATTGTGCCCGGGGGTGGTGAGCTGGGTCGGGATGATGGGAGCTGAGGGGAGCGAGGCCGGGATGGACTGGAGGGGCCACCTTGTGGTACACGTTGGAGGTATGGCGGGATAGCGCTAGGAGGTTGCGAAGGTATCTGTGGTGGTTGTGTCGGACCCTGGATTCTGCGTGAGAGCATCTATGAGAGGTGAGAGAGCTTGCATGTCGGCGCGGGGGGTGAGAACGATGGTAGGGAACGACACTCACAGAGGTCAAGAGACGTCCCGGTTCACCGAATTTCGAACGCCATGAGATATCGAGTCGACCAAGGGGTATGACAGTCCCGGGCGGATGTGTTATCGGAAACACGGATATGTTGCTAGGCGAGAGAATATATATATATTGTCGGATGGTCTGAGGTTGCATGAGTGCCATCGAATCGGAAAACAATTGTTTGAGTGTCCGTGAGCCGCCGTCTGAGGGACTAGGTATGGAGAGGCGGTTGGCGTCCAACGCCTGCCAGCCCTCTGCACATTCGAATTCCATCCGATCGAACCACATGGTTTCTTGGGTCGTGTTTTGGACATGAACTTCGAGGAACACTTTTTCGCGTTCCAGGGGGTGGACGAGGGCAGAAGGGGATTTCGGGGTGTGGACTTTCGTCTTGACTGACAAGGGGTTGGTGACCTGTCCGATCCGTGTCGTCGCCATGAGATCCTACACAGGATACAAAGAGAAACGCACCGAAAACTTGTAAAACTTGCGAAAACTCTGCATGCTCGGGTCGTCGGAGCCCTCCACTGGACCCGGTGCATGCGGATACCCAGGTGGAAGCCGATACGTGACTGTACACGCTAACACGTGCTGTCCGAGATCTTTCACCTCATGATGGACGACGTGTTCGAGGCCGTCTCCTGCCGCAAGCGTGCGGTCCACGCCACCGAGCTCGCACAAGAGTAACTTGGAGTTCGCGGTCTGCATCTCGACGCGGACGTGGACGCCTTGTACCGCGGCGTGCGTTTCGTTGTTGACAGAGAAGCAGCAGGAAAACGTTTCTCCGAGCTGAATGGCACCGAATGCAGATGGGAGGGTGAGGAACTCGGAGACGTGAGTGAGATCGCGAAGAGTCTTGGGGTGACCGGGGAGCGGGTTCGTGCCTTGCAGAGAGAGGATTGAGGCAGTGGAGTGAGCAGAGAAAGATGGTGAACTGGAATAAAAGGGTTCCCAAGCAGCCGCAAGTCCGGGCCGCTATCAGCAGCGATGGTTATCTTCCGTGTCGAGGAGAACTCAGCGGAACAGAGCACGCACCGATACCCGCATGACCTTCAGCGATAGAAGATGACCTTGTCCATCAGCACTCGCCATATTTAAAAAAAAAGCTTGCTGATACTGTTGAGGAGATGATGAACACGGTGTCAGTGATGGACACTTCAGAGGCGTTGTTTGTCCATGTTATATTTAAAAGCCTCTGCTTTCCATAATGGGAAACTTCGTGCTAGCCGCAAACGGAGAGTAGTAATCGTCTTGTTGGAGAAAAATACGTCTACGAAACACCTCTGCCCATCGGTTTCGAACCCCTGCCGGAGTAGTACTTATTCCAAGTCCTCTCGGAACCCATCATGTCACATCTCATAAAAGACCTCGCGTCGTATCTGCGAACCCTTCCGCTCGAGTGGGTGTGGAACCGCTGGCAAGACGTGGTAATGCGAAATTTCCCCTCAATCGACAGGGGTTGTGACAGCGTGATGATTTTGGCTGCCAACAAAACCTAAGGAGTCGGGTCTCGAAGTTGTTACTACCACTTACCTTCAGAGGTGAGGCTTGTACTTCTCTCCGCTAATCAGATGGTACACAGACATACCTTGGTCCGAAGCCGTCACAGAACAGTTCTCTCTTGTGGACCGCTTCACCAGACAGGAGAGTAACTAGACTGGTAATACTTGGCGGTTCAACACCTCCTGTTTGAGCTCTTTCCCCCTTCGGAGCACTACCAAATAACACCCCAATACAAGCCGGTCGAAGGATCCAAGGACTTCACTGTCCATTATGTCATCCGCAAAAGACGTGTGCTAATCTTCTTCGCCGAGCTCTCACCTATGGTTCTCTCAAGAACTTCTACGCCCGAGCCCTCGCCGACGAGATGTGTGACCACTTCCGCGAATTTTCGTCCGGCTCCCTCCCTATGCCAAAGCTTGTTGGCATCAACTTCTTCGGAACCCAGTTCTGTGTTTACACTTTCACCACCGAGATCCGGGCCCTTCAGCCGAAGCTCATCATGTCGGATGCCGAGATCGTCAATAACATAGCTCCGGAGATGGGCTTTTGATATCCTAAGTGACCAAGGAGAAGTAAAGCTGAGAGAAATAGTGACTACGGCCAAGGCCATGGCGGCGAAATTACAGTTCTTTGAACAACGAGAAGATTGTACCAAAGTACTACCGATTACTGTACCTCGACCCTACGAACGCTATCTACCAGTTCCTTCAACGGTATTTGATCTCGAATCTGAACCCTGATGAAACTGTCCGTCGCGACGCGTTTGTACTGCACGCGCCCTTGCGAGGCGAGTAGCAGTGCGCCAAAGGGCTGCCTGAGCCGAACGACGAACCGGAATGCACGCGTAGGAAGATCAAACAAAGGAATATCACCCTCGAAATCCTCATCAACTAAGGAGCCAATCCAGGGATGAACGAGAACTAAACGTTGCATTGTAAGCGAGTCATCCTTGGTCTCAATCCGTACCTGACCCAGAATCCGAGTTGTGGCATGATAAGCACGAAGGCCCAAGTCAGATTGGGATGCCGGGAGAGGGGTGACGTTGGTGACACGGAATACGAGACCAGGAAGTTTCAGTCGACCGGCAACAACGGACAGTGAAGGAAAATCGAGGAGCTGTTTATACAACTGAACAATCGAGGAAGGGTCGGGAAATGATGTCTGCAATCCCGTGATAATCCGATCCATCTCGTCCGTCTCGACAGGCTGCGGAACATGCGGTGGAACAACTTGATCGTAGACAGTGAGATCGGATGGGAGGTAGCTG
>JBBPLL010000073.1:0-75904 GCA_038089755.1 Leccinellum rugosiceps | reverse complement strand
CCTGTGAACATCACAGGCAGTGAGTTATGATGGAATGTACCAGAGAGTGGTGATATTAACAATCACATGACCATTCATTCTCTATTTTGGTGGAAATGATAGTTTGTGAGTTGTGGATTGTGGAATATAATAGACAATGGTGACTCAGATCCTGATGATGCTATTTACTATTCTGCTCTGGAAATAACAGGAAGTGAGTTGTGGAATATGAAATGTGCCAGAGTGTGGTGATCCTAATGATGCCATCTCTATTTGTTCTCCATTCTACTGTGGAAACAACAGAGAGTGAGTTGTGCATTGTGAAATATGAAATGTGTCAGAGAGTAGAAATCCTGATGATGATGTTATCTCCATTCATTCTGGAAATAACAGAGAGTGAGTTGTACATTGTAGAATGTGCTAGAGAGTAGTGATGCTGATCATATCATATCTATTTATTCTCCATTCTGCTACAAAAATAATAGTTTGTGAGCTGTGTATTGTGAAATGTGCCAGAGAGTGGTGATGCTGATGATTCCATATCCATTCTTTGTTCTACTCTGGAAATTACAGGAAGTGGGTTGTGAATTGTCAAATGTGCTAGAGAATGGTGATGCTGATAATACCATCTTCATTCATTCTTCATTCTGCTCTGGAAATGATAGACAGTGAGTTGTATATTTGAGATGTGCCAGAGAGTGATAAATGCTAACAATTCCATGTCCATTTATTCTCCATTCTGCTGTGGAAATGATAGCCTGTGAGTTATGCATTGTGGCATGTGCCAGAGAGTAGTGATGCTGATAATGCCATATCTATCTATTCTCCATCATGATTTGCTCTGGAAATGACAGAGAGTGAGTTGTTCATCATGAAATATGTCAGAGAGTGATAAATGCTAATTGTCCAATGACCATCTATCCTCCATTCTACTTTGGAATTGACAGAGTGTGGGTTGTGCATGGTGGAATGAGAGCCTGAGAGTGGTAATGCTGATACAACCATGTTTATTTTTTCTTCATTATACTCTGGAAATGACAGTCTGTGAGTTGTGCATTGTGGAATGTGCCAGAAAGCAGTGATGCTGATGAGGTTATATCTATTCATTTTCCATTCTGCTCTGGAAATTGCAGGATGTGAGTTGTGGAATGTGGAATATGTGAAAGTGGTGATGCTAATAATAATGCAATGTCCATTCATTCTTTTCATTCTGCTCTGGAAATGACAGATGGTGAGTTGTGCATTATGGAATACACCAGAGTGGTAATGCTAATGATAATGTCAACTCTTTTCATTTTTATTCTGTTCTGAAAATGACAGAAGGTATGTTGTGCATTGTAGAATATGCCAGAGAGTAGTGATGCTAATGATAGTATCTTCATTCAGCTCTGGTCATCACAGGCAGTGAGTTTGGGTGGAGTATGCTAGAGAATGGTAATGCTGATGATGCCATCTTTATTCATTTTTCATTCTGTTCTGGAAATAACAGAGAGTAAGTTATACATTGTGGAATGTAGATTATACCAGAGAGCAGTGATATTGATGTGCTATCTTCATTTAGCTCTGGACATCACAGACAGCAGTGAGTTGTGGTGGAATCTGCCAGAGAGTGCTAATGCTAATGATACCATCTCCATTCATTCTCCATTTTGCTCTGGAAATTACAGGATGTGAGTTGTGAATTGTAAGATATGCTAGAGAGTGGTAATGCTAATGATGCCATGGACATTCATTCTTCATTCAGCTCTGGTCATCACAGTTAGTGAGTTTTGCATTGTGAGATGTGCCAGAGAGTGGTGATAATACCATTATTTTATTCTATTTTCATCTAACAGTTGGTAAGCTATATATCATTTGACACTCTTCAGATTGAAATTTAGCATATTTATTTTTAGGATGTATGTTATATTTCATCATTCTTATCCTTATTGATACATATTTTCAACTTACTTTTTTTCATTTATTCAGTTGGTGAGCTTTTTATAATTACAAATTAATATAATGTTATTCATAATATTTCTCTCATTGTACTTTATTCATCACAGACTGTGAGTTATGTTCTATTACCAAGAAATTTGACATATGCTCACTGTTTATCCTGGCAATTATAGAAGGTATATTATGGAATATGATGAAGCATCATTATACTAATGATAAATATCTTGGATTTCTCATAGATAGTAGGTATATTGCTCATTTATATTTATACTTTTATATCTATTAACCACTTCATAATTTCAAGGCTGTAAGTTATCTTATTTTATGTTCTGGTAGCATATCTTATATTCATTTCATATTGTCCATAATTTTTTTTTCTCACTTGAAGGATGTAAGATTTTCATTACTCATGATATTTCATTATCTGATGAATAATTCAATTATTTTATTTTATTTTTATAGTCTGTATGTGTTCATTCCATAAATTCAAATTTGAGTATATTTTTATTATTGTTTACAGACAGTGAATTTCTTTCCATAATGTCCTGGTTTTTGTTGACATATTTCCATTCAATTTGTTATTGCCAGATCATTCACAATCAAATAGTATGTGAATTTGATTGCATTGTCTTTTGGTTATAATATTTTTGTTATTCAGTCCAGTCTTGATACCAAGCAATCTTCCATTCTGAAACCTCATAATATTGTAAATTCCTTATTGCTTTCATTTTGTATCATAATAAAGTTGACAATCATAGAGGAATCTGGGTACATGGCAACAAATTCTTCTAAGTGCTACTGGTAATTCTTTTATTCTTTTTCAATTTATTTTGCTCTAGATATACTTCTTATTCTGGAGCATTCTTTCTATCTTTTCCATCAAAAGGATTCTGAACCAATACTATCTGCTGCTAAAAAGTATAAGGCATCAAGCACACCCAAGAAGGTGAAATTTGCTATGAAGGGAATTTTTGATCAGTATGGTGAAGTGTCCAAAAATGAAAGGGTGGAGATGATTTTGAATGTCATTCTTCATAATCGCATGAGTATGTTGAGCTTATCTTCAATGTGTCATTTAATAACCCCCTATTCTTAGCAATTTAATAAACTCCCTTTCTGGTATAGAAGTCAAAACAGCAAATTGTTTTCAATCAGCAGAACCATAGATGACAAAAAACCTAAGAAAAATAGTGAACTAGCCAAGAATATATATAAATGTACATATGGTATACATGAGTGTTGGTTTATGAATGTCAATTGCATTTATGTATATATAACATCTTGTTTACAGGGAGAGTCCATATTCCATTCTGATCACATACTTTACTACATACATGTCTAGAGGATGCCTATGTAGATGGCAGTGAAAAACTTTGATCATCCTTACATATCATCAAGATCCATCAATAAGACATGCATACATGTAAAACTTATGCATCACTCTTAGTGGCTTAATTCCAATGTCACTAAATCATGTTTATAAACTACTAGGCATGTTTATGAATAGATACAAGCCTACAACTTATACACTGGAGTGCTTATGGAAATGCCATATGAGTTGGTAAGTAATAGGTGGGGCTAGTACAATCCTAGTAGATACACCAAAGCAATGGTGTTTTAGGAAAGGCAAAGATGGGTCATGGGGCAGGGTAAAGAGACAAACAGAATGAACTGTTAAGTGTGGACATATGCAATAAAAAGAAAAGAATTGTCATGCTCCTTCTCGGCCAAATATTGACACCACCTGCCACTGTAACCAGTCCCTCCCACGATTCTCAATAGACCCTCACTCATCGCAATCGCTCTGACAGGCGACGATGCCGGACTCTGAACGAGGTCGCCCGTCGTCGTGCTTGTCGTTGTCGTCGTGCTCGCCGCAGTCGAAGCGGTTGTGGGAGCGGATGCACTACCAGCAGTACGCGACCACGCAGAACTGCAGGACCTGTCTTGGCAGGGTGGATATGCATCTTTGCACGTCCTTCCGCCTCTTGCACCCGCTGCGCCTTCTTTCGCGCTTCTTCCAGTGCAGCAGCCCGCTCGATCTCGCGTTGTCGACGCCACTCTGCCAATCATTCCTCCTCTTGCCGTTTTTTCGCCGCCTCTGCCTCTGCCTCTTCCGCGGCACGTTCGTTCTGTAATCTGGGGTCAGTCCCAGTGCCGCACCAGTCAAAAAAATTCACCCACCCTCGGCTCTCTCCCGTTCCCCCATTGCCCTCCACGCAGCCTCTTCTTCTTCCCGTTTCCTCCTCTCCTTCTCCTCCTCCTCATACGCAGCCTTCCTCCTGCCCTTCTCCACCACCACCCGTTGTCTCTCATACTCTTCCTTGTGCACAGCTAACAATATCCCCCGATGCGCCCTATACTCGCCCTGCATCCGGCTCAACCGCTTCTTGGTTGCCACAGCCTGGTTATGCGCATCCAGGCTGTTTCTGCTCATGCTTTGCAGCGCGTCAAAGGTCGTGGCCTATTGTTCGGCAGAGCCCTGCGCGAGCGGCGGGGGGGGGCTCTTCCTTACGTTACGCGCGCGCTCATTGTAGCCAATGCTCGTTCATGTCTTTTTCTCGTTTCCCAGCTGCTCGACTTGGAGACGCATCAGTCTGTCCATGTTCAAGTCCTTCATGTCCTAGACTAGCCATCAACGTACTAGAGGGAACGACAAAGGACTAGGACGCACCGCGATCCACTCCTTGAGCCCATCGCGCTCCATCAAGTCCTGAGCGAGCTTCTTGGCCTCTTTCCACTTGATCTTCTTCGGCATGTTCCTTTTCTTTTTACCCCTCGCTCGGCTCCGAGAGGAGCTCTCTATGAGCGTTTTGCACAGTGAGAGATTCGGCGTTGGCTGCGGAGACAAGCTCGGATGACTGGGCGGACTGACGCACAATTTGTTCATCTGGGGGAACACCGGCTCTGGGTCGATCACGCGCACAGCGTTGTGGAGCGTCATTGTGAGGGTGCTCAAGCGGGTACGCACGAGCTCTGCCGAGGACGGCTGGACGGTCGTGGTATCGTGGGGCTGCTCGGATCAGAGACGCCGGAACTGTCAGAGTGGGCAAAGGGCTCGTGCATAAAGAAGATGGTCTCTGTGGCACGGTCTATGCGGACGGGGAGTTCGCCGCGGCGTGCGCGGCCCGTGAGGTAGGCTTCAACTTGTTCGGAGCCAAAGTCGTCGAGGGGCTTGACGAGTCAGGGAGGGTGGGGAGAGGCGGAGGACGTCTCTCGAAAGCTGGAGAAAATGAGTGAGGGAGTGTTGGTGGAGAGATGACGACTTGCAGCATCTCTGAGGTGGCCAGCGCGGGTGGGGCGCCTTGGGTAGCCCAAAGAGCAAGGCAAGGCAAGTGCTCTTGGAGCGGGCGTCATCTTCGTCGGCATGCCGACTGGGACTGCGAGTGCACTGACGAGGAGGACGGGACATTTCTTCGTCGGATCTCCCGCCGATGGAGGTGATGGCATAATATTGACCCGTTGCCGCTGGTGAAGAATATTTTTGCGAGCTTGTCATAGTAATTTGCCATCTGGCGGGGCGGGGGGCGCCTTTTGGGCCATGACGAAGAGGTTGTGGACATCCTTCAGAGCGGAATGCCCCTTGCCAGAGGTGCTGAGTTACAGGTCTGATAGGTTGATGGTGGACATACTTAGCGATGCGCTGTGGCAAGAGTGGCACTTGAACGCGTTGTCTCACGCCGTTGACTCACGACGACGAAACGCACGATAGCCCAAGTGTAATGGACATGGCATTCTCGCTCAACTTTGCGACGCCCGTGAACACGGCGCTCCTCATCTACATACTCTACTCGGTCCAAAAGATCGTCCTACCGCCCGTCTCGACGCCGCAGAAGCTCCCGAGCGAGTTCAAGCAGGGCTACTCGTGGATGCCCAAGTCCCACCCGCCCACGGTCTTGTACCAGACGTACACACCCAAGACGCTCATGCCCTTTGACGGCAAGAACGGGGGGAGGATCTTGCTAGCGATAAACGGCATTGTCTTCGACGTCACCGCCGGGCGAAACTTTTATGGACCTGGTACGCTTTTGAAATCCCTCGCGGCAAATAAAATGAGGGCCTCGAGTTCGCTGACTGTTCGTGTCTACTCAAAGAGGGTATGTATGGCAACTTTGCGGGTCGAGATGCCTCCAGGGGCATGGCTAAGCAATCATTTGACATGGGTACGTTTCTCGTTCTCTGCAAGCGCCTCTACGCTAACCTCGGTTTTCACGCCGCTCAGAAATGTTGACCCCGATTGACCAGCCCTTGGACAAGCTGGAGGACCTGCGCCCAGATGAAGTGTGCGTATATGTCAGACTCATCATCTATACGTTTTTCTGACTCGGGGTTTTTTCTCAGCGACAACATGAAAAGTGTGTTGTACGATTGCCCATCTCTTCGAACGAACTGACTGTCTTTTGTTCAGATTGGATCGAGCATTTTTCGAACAAGTATGTGATCTGTGGCAAGTTGGTGGAGAACGACGCAGTATAGTATCCAAGTTCTGCACACACTCGCAAACATTACAACTCTCGATTATATATTCTCTTTGTGGGCGTGTCATGTATCATAGACCGTGTCGGTTATTGTTGTAGAGCTTTAGCATCTCAACCACTGCATCATACAAATGTGAAGAACAATCAATCAGAGGATGCGCTCATAATCGATATGTTCACCGTTATCGTAAGAACGCTATCTTTTCTCCAACCTCGTTCACGGTTGATGAGACTGAAGTGAGAGAACGTAAACGCTTGTTGACGCACTTCCATCACCAAGTCCTTTGGCGGCCGAATACGATGGCCGACGTCTACGACGATGACGACTTCTTCACCAGACTCGACCATGGCACCTCGAACGCATTCCAGAACCGACTGCGCAATGCAGCACCCGACAACGATAATTTGGGCGACGGGGACGTGCAGATGCCTGCAGCGCCCCCACTGTTCGAAGAAGACGAGGTAGAAACGCCACTGCAGCAACTCATCCGACAGTGGACGAACGAGCGGTACGCGCACGACGTGCTTCCGGTGGCAGGGGAGGTGCTTTCTGGGTTGCTCGATCACATACGGCGTCAAGTGAGTTGAGAAGTTGAGATGGAGATTATCACATCAACGAGACAATTTTGTCATCGTCCTTCACTCGGTCGAGCGTCACGCAAGGGGGAAGGGGAAGGTTCACGAGGTGGTGTGTCTGACCTGAATCTTTATTTATTTTTTATCTTTGCAGTCCGAGACCGTACAATTGCTACGATCTGATCCCTCGTCCTCCGAGGAGGAACACTTTCGAATCATGCTCGCCCAGACAGAGGTCGAACGCGTCAAGTTCGTTGTCAGATCATACATCCGCACGAGGCTCTTTAAGGTGAGCATGTCCTTTCGAGCGCCAAAGCATGCGAAACGTCATCCCTCCCAACTTCAGATCGAAAAGTTTGCTCGATACATCATGACCAACCCAGAGATCCAACAACGTCTTTCAGAGAACGAAGTAGACCACGCTCGCAGGTGACCAAACCGAACGAGTGCCCCCTGCCCTACATTCGTTTGACAACTCGCCCAGGTTTGCCAGGCTGACGGACCGGCATTTCTATCTTTCGGTCCTGCAAGGCTTGCCGGAAACCCAGCAAACATTGGATGACAAGACACCTTTCCTTCCACCCATGGGTAAGTGCCCAGATATATCGGAACGTCCTTGTAACCGATAACTGTAGTCGCGGAGCCTGATAAAACCCACTCCGTCTTTGTGCATGCCCGTCAGGATTGTCCACCTGTGAGATTGCCCGAGTAAGTTACTTCCTTGCTCCATCGCAAACAACTGCAAGTTGACTCGGTCAGTGGATCTACCCTGACGATGAAGAAAGGGCACATCTCCCTAGCCCCTTACTCTGTCGTCGAGCAGTTGGTGTTGAGAGGCGAGGTTGAGCTGGTTTGAAATAATTTACATGTAGCCTTACCGAGAACGAGAAGAGGAAGAGAGGTGGTGGTGTAACATTTGTGCGCCGGGATACAGTTTGTCTGTCCAGACCAACTGGCACGTTCATCGATTCATCTCGGAACATATGGCGAATCCTCGTCATTCTGCCAGTCCGCCTCCTGCTGATCTCGATGGCTCGACTCTGCGCACCCATCTCTCTCGTCGTCCTCGTCCATGGGCGCGTCTCCCTCTGGCTCTGACTTTGCACCCCCACCTCCCCCGACTTCTGATTCTCCCGCACCATCGGCGTCGGCGGCTTCGACCACCTTCCTTTTGCGCCGCCTCTTTGGTTCCCCAGACGTGGCTGGAGCGCCGTTCTTCTTCGACTTGCCTCGTTTGCGCTTCGACCCCTCCGCAGCTTCGGCTTCGAGGTCGATAGTCCCTCCTGCCGACGGATCTGGCACCGATTCCACGATCTCCTTCAAAAAGTCCAGCATCTCTGTCGTCTCAACGGCGTGTTTCCTGGAGTATGACGCGTCCACGGAGCGATCACACGAAGAAAAGGGGAGGTGTAGGTGAAAGAGTAGGGGTGAAAGAGGAAGGAGAGAAAGAGGGACACATACAGATGATAGGCCTCCACCTTTTTCGCGCCTCGTTCTTGCGTGACCTTGCTCGCCTCCTCGACGATCATGGCAAGGAACAGTTCTAGACCTTTTGCTGCGATATGCCAATACAAGAAGGGCAAACGCGGATATGTGCGGTGAATGCAGATTCGTTCATAACCTTACGAGAATGCGCAAGAAATGTGGTGGCGTACATATCACGACCGGTGTCGCCTGTGCGACCTTGCCCACCTCTTCGTCCTTTTGCATGATTTTCTTTATGCGCGCCTGGCATATTTGTTACTGTCAGCTCACGTGGTTCCGCGCCCAAGCGCATGTTGTGAACAGGCCCGCATTCTCACCACTGGGAACTTGGTCTGCTTGTTCTTCGTCTTCATGACTGGGTGGAATAGATCAGGTCGAGCCTTGTGTGAGGTGGAGGAGGAGGGGGAAGTATGGAGTAATACTGTGCTGGGCACATACGCAGCTCAGACACTTTAAGCTTTAAGCGTCCCAATCTCATCGCTCACGTGACCACACGTTACTACTCCGCACTCCGCGTCGTGGTCGAGATTGAATATTCTTTGAATCCATATCATTACACCTGCAAAACCGCAGCTCGTGCCGTTGTCGTTGAAGACAAAAGAGCCCGTTCAGTTATAAATGCACAGCTCTCGATTTCGAGCTAAAAAAAAGGAACCAAAGGCCGGAAGGGTCCAATGCCTATAAGTGTATGAGGAGTAAAACCTACAGGCCTGCGCTCAGGTATTTGTGTCAGATGCTACATAGTGTCATTAAGTGTTAGTGGTAATATCCAACTAGTGTAAAGAATGGACATGGCCTGAAAGAAAAATCAAGCAACAATCGTGATTTGTTCATGTGGAATTTGACAACCTCGCGGTGGCGAAAAGCACAAAAAAAGGATGGTTTCCTCCTACACGCAAAGCCAGAGGCGGTCATTCCAGGCTGCGACGGAACAACAGCTCATCAGGCTCATACTGCCGGTTGATTCGGAATATTGGGGGTAGTCGTGTCCGAAGTTGCGGTGATTCCAACGGGCGACAGTTTCCTCTCCCTTCGAGAAGCAGTCAGCAACGACGATGATCAGGAACCAGAATGCTCGATGGAACAACTAACCCGCTAGCGTTCCCGAGCAGCTCCTCGAACCTGTGTCTCAAGTCATGCAGCATACGCTCCAAATCGTCTCCGGGCGTGCTGTGTTCGTGACCATGGTCCAAACGGAAGGCCTTAGCATCTCGAAGGAACTGTTCGAGATCCTTCACTCGCGTGATGGACAATTCGGGTTCCCCGGAACCGCGTGCACGGGCCAGGTAGGAAGCAACCAATGTAGCTAGACCACCTATGACAAAAATTAAATGTAGTGGTCATGTCGAATGCAGACCAAACCGACCCAAAATTGCTGTTGAAACTTGTCCCTGTCATACACCCCTTGGTAAAGGAGGAGAATACCTTGAATAATATAGAAGTCAAACTTGCCTGCTTAAGAGTCGTAACAGCAGATGCTATACCCGTCGTTAAAGCCCCCAAGAGAACCTGCAGACCGATTGCGATATTGAGGGTGTAATTGGTCCATAGTGCTACGTAGACCACGTTGTTAGATTCAGGGCAGGCGTCGAAGACACCGAACAAACTAAACCTTTCTTAGCATAGTTGTCCCGTTCCTTCTCAGCGTTCTCTATCGTTGGATCGAGGCGTTCGCCTACAGTAGTTTTTCGCTACGGATACATATATGGGCACGATTTGAAATCTCCACACGATAAACAACGGCACTTACATTTTGCTTTCCGTTCACGGGAACTATCCAATCGAGCTCAGAGGCATTCCGGGCATCCGAGGGAAGTCCTACAACGGATTGTCTCTGGCGGCGAACAGAGCGCACGTGCCCCTCGCGGCTTCGCGCAGGTGGTGGTGGTGGGGTTGGGACACGATCAAAGTCGGCGTACGGATCGCCCTGAAAACGTGTCTGTGTCGCGTGACCCCCAGATTTCGCCATGAGAAGTTGTTCAATGGACGAGGCCTGTGGGTGCACTGCACGATCAGGTTCACTGTTCTCGGACTGAGGGGTCGTTACTCTGCCATGTTCAGGTTGTGACGCCGTAACAACCTCAGGAGCCTCAGCCTGGGATTGGGGCTGGGTCCGGGCCACGGGAACCGGAGGCAGAGGGCCTTGCTTCATTCAGCCGAATGAGGGAGACGGTGAGATGGGGGTGGCAACGTGTGCCATGACACTTGAAGATGAGCTTAAATACTCGTGGGACTAGCCTGGTACTACTCAATTCGTTGACTCAGGACCGACGCAATTCGGTTGCCCGCCAATTCGGATACTGTTGAAGCTTTCAAAAGAGAGGTGGCACATGGCCACACTACATAAGTAATTTCAGCTTTATATAAAATCTCATCACTTACGTGATCACTTGCGATCAACAACATTTTGAGTAATTTTTCTTTCAAGAATATATTCATGATTATGGGGGAGTCCCTGTTCAACGGTGTGCTAAAAGGGACAGTCACATCAGCCTGAATGGGGGCGAGAGGGAGCATGGATGAGAGCTGAGCAACCTGGTGAGAGTACGAGAAGTTCCGGGCGACTCAAATTAATCTACTTCAGGCGGAAACCAGAGAGAGAAATGAGTTCGACTTGATGGTGTTCAATTAAAAGTCGGCCTTACGAGGGCCATATATATAAGGTTTAGAAGGGCCAAGAGATATGACGAGAGGGACACAACTGACTGCTATGTTACGGACTCAATGACGAAACCACCGAATAGTTGAGCAACGACAAGCGAGGGAAATACGAAGTATGTATCTCAAGGAGTTGGGTCGGCGAGGGCGCTAGGCGGCTTTGTGGAGCAATTCATAATAAGTGCATGGATGGTGTGTACCTACAATCCGTTTGAAGGTCCTCGAAGCAGACGCCCAGACTCGGATGACATCTCGATGATGGGCCTTCCTTGGACTCAGAATAGTCGTGAGTTTAATACAGTGATACATTAGTCTCATTAATGATTACTTAATGAAAGAGTAATCAACCAAGTACGAGATTGGGTAGCAACACACCCTTGCTACTGGTTAAATGCGCAACGAATGATTTTGACTTATACAGAGCACCGTAGAATTTGACGAGTTGGTGTTGCGGAAGAAAAGAGAAACGAAAGAAGAATATGCGAGGAAGACTAGATTTCAACGAAAGGCCTGTCTCACTCATGGTTGATTTGCGGCACTGGCAGCCTTGGCGTTACTTGTAGCATTGGGGGGAACGGGCGGCAGTTTCTTCCCCCTTTCGAGAAGTGGTCAGCAATAATGACGGTTGAAAAACAGAACGCTCGATGCAGTGACGACATACCCGTCATTCGCCTTCCTGAGCAACTCCTCCAATCTATCTCTCAACTCTTGTAGCCTAGCATCCAAACCGTTTTCTGGGTGAGCTTCTTCATGACCATGATCCATGTCCAACACATAAGCATCCCGCAATAAGTGATCGAGATCCTTCTTTCGTATGATGGATAATTCGGGCTCTCCAGAACCGCGCACACGGGCCAGGAAGGAGGCAACAAGCGTGGCAAGACCACCTGCGACGAAACGTAAACCCATCGATCACGTAAAATGCAAACTAAACCGACCCAAAATAGCCGTCGAGATTTGTCCCTGTTGTCCCCTCCGGTTAATACTGTACGACGAGCATGTCAAATAACGTCGTCATCAAACTTACCTGCTTAACGGTCGTGACAGCGGCCGCGAGGCCTGTCGTCAAAGCCCCCAAGAGAACCTGCAGAGCGATTGCGAGATTAATGAGATAACCATGCAGTCGTGCTGAATAGAACACACAGACCTGGTCAGAACTAGAACAAGTTTCCGAAACACGACAGAGGCTAACCTTTCCGAGCAAACTTTTCCCGTTGCAGAATTATATTTTCCATCGTTGGTTTGAGGCGCCGGCGGATGGTTAATGGCTTCGAATATATATAAGTAGTCTTGTCTTGGAATCTCTGACAATAAACAACGGCACTTACCATTACCTTCTCCTCCTCCAGAGGAACTATCCGAGCAACAGTACGTCTGGAGAACAGCTTCGTAAACCAATGCTGTCGAGGATGGCTGCGGGAGGTGTGTGGATATCCGCCGGGCTGGAAGTACAGTAGTGGCACGTCTTAAAATTCCCGCACCATAAACAGCAGTACTTACGTCAACATTCTCTAGAGGAACAATCCAATCGAGCTCAGAGGTGTTCTGAACAGCAACAGTAGGCAGTCCTACAGACGAACCTTGTCTTGGCGGGGGGAAGTCCGTGGATGCCCATTTGCGTGTAGATGGTGGTCGCGCTGAGACATGATGCGAGTCGGCGTGCGAGTCGTCCCGAAAATGTGTCTGGGACGCATGGATATCAGAATATGGACTAGGGAAAGGCTGTTTGATGGACGCGGTCGGTAGGCGCACTCGGCGTTCTTGTGTGCCGTGGTCGCTGTACCCGGACTGGGAAGTGGGAGATGGGCCAGGCTCGGGTCGTGACGCTCCAGCAACCTCAGTGGTGTCAGTCTGGGGTTGGGACTGTGTCTGGGCCGTGGGGACAGGAGGGACCGGAGGGATGGGACCTTGCTCCATTTAGTTGAGGGAGGATAATGGTGAGATGCGGGGTGTCTGCGTGCCCCAGAACCTACAACCTCGAGAGCATTTAAACCTTCATGAGATTGGTTTCCTCCTCTTGTGCTCGATTCACTGAGTTGTCCCTGCTCGGTTGCCTGTCAGGGGTGCTGTGTACGGAAGACACTGCCAAATTCTCCATTCCTTCAAAGGGGGAGGTGCAAACAGTGGTTGCGCATCTATAAAATTTGATACCGAGAGTGCCTGTGAGGGCAGGTGAGTCCATGAGAACAAAGTCGCAGCTAGAACGCTGAGGACCCCATATCGATGTTTGGTATCGTATCAAGGGGAGGTCGGAAGAACGATAGGATCATCAAGACATATGATCAGATTGGTACCACGAGAACTGGTCGGCGGTGTATGAACACCGACTGCGACTGCCAGTGACAGAAGTTCGAAATCCGTTTTAGTCCCATCAACTCGTACCAAGAATAGCACCCTCGGCTAAGTTACAATCAGATATGTGCTTGAGCTCTTGCACGACCTCGACAGGACTTTACTAGAAGGGTGCGTGAGCGTAGAGTTTCTCTCTTGGAAGTAATGATTATTACACAATTGACGGAATTTTTCTGCGGTCTATTATGTAACTCTAACGATATATTTCCCCACAGCTTTTGTTTTCCGTCCTTCGATTTGGGCGCGGGGATCATGCGGTGTATACCCGCCCCAGTCATAAGAGCGTCGCCCGTGAACAGAGAACGTCATCATTGCCCGATTATGTCGGTACTACGCGCCAGCGCTCAAGCGCCCACCAGGGTTGAGTGGCAGCCCTCGCACGCCAACCTGGTGCCTCAGGCTGCTAGGAACTTCCTCTCCTGGGCTCTCTGAGATTCTCGAGATCATCCGATGCACTCATGCCACGCATTCTTGGATCAGCAGCCAAGTGGCGGAGAGAGAAATGCGATCCACCGTGACGGACGAGATCATGGGAAATACGATCCGAACAGGCAACAATACAACATCGAATTCTGTGGCAAAAATATCGGACGACAATGGGCGAGAGGTTTTGGAACGCCCCGCAATCGATAGTGTCCTTAATTTCTCGAGATATATGGTGACAACGTGACGGCCTCTAAGTCTAGAGCAAGCCACTAGTGGAGGTACGTTGTTAGCACGGTATTGATAGGCGCGCGTGAGCGACCGTCGATTCGTACTTGGTGTCGACGCGGTTCCAGACCCAGTCAGGGTAAGATGTACCTTTTTCCAGGTACAAAACAGGAGAGACATGCCTCCAGGCTCCGTGTGCCTAGACTGGTGACCAGTCCCGTCTAAAAGATCCGTCTATCGGCGACGGAATGCTTTGCCTCAGCATTTCCTCTTTTAGACGGACTGTGGTCTACCTAGATCCCGAGATTCACTTGGTCCATCCGTTAAGTAGGTAAGTATATGTGCCCGCTGATCTCGTTAGATAAACCTCTCGGACATTCCGTTTTTTTTCCCACCTTTTTCTTCTGCTATTCGCCAACACTGAAGAGAAAGGAGTTAGGACGCACCATGTCATCTCACCGAAGGGAGAAACCTGAAATGCATTTTGCCATTGCAACCACTCACTGTGTCAGTGTTCATCGTACTCCTACTTACAAGCAACGTATAGCTTATGCTACTGGCTCAGCCGGGGTCCACGCCCGGCATAAGTTTGTGGATCCTGTCACCCAATCGGAAAGTATCATGATCTCTATGTTGGTCCCAAAACACTGGCGAGCAGTGCCATCCTGATCTGCGGGTAATTCAGTCACGAGCATGAACGCACGAAGTACCTGTGCGAATACGCACAAAAAGTCCATAACGCATTTGGCGGAAGTAAACAGCGCGACGCGAGTCAAAGTCAACTTCGGGATCGATTTCTGAGATCATATCCCGTCAGCACCGGCGGCACGCTGAATCAAGCACGCCTGCGCCACTCACCGTTGACTCTTGGAAGCGGGTGCATGACGATCATGTCTTCCTTTGCCCGGGCTAGCAGGGCGTGATCGACCCGGTACGAGTCCTTGACTTTTTCCCACTCCGACTCGTTCACGAACCTCTCCTTCTGGATCCGCGTGACATACAAGACGTCCGTGTCGGACAACACTTCTTCCAGGGACTCGCACTGGTAAACGCTGACACCAGCCTTGCGCGCCGCAGACACGACACTGGCCGGCATCGACAACGATGCAGGCGCAACGAAATTAAGGCGGACGGAGTAGTGGCAGAGGAGAGTCACGAGGCTGTGCACGGTGCGTCCGTTCTTCAGATCGCCGAGCAGAGTGATAATTCGTCCGTTTACGGTTCCGAGCTCGGACCGAATCGTGTAGACATCCAACAGCGCCTATTCGGATGGTCGGGTGAATGTTTCGCGGCATTCAGAACGAGATCACGTACCTGAGTCGGATGCTCTCCGACTCCATCCCCTGCATTTAGCACTGGGATCGAGGAAAATTTTGCAGCTAATTGAGTGCTTCCAACGTCGGGGTGTCTGAGCACTACTGCATCTGCATAGCAGCCGATGGTCCGGATGGTGTCTGCAAGAGTCTCTCCTTTTTGCACAGAGGAAGTATCAACGTTGACCTGAATAACCTCACCGCCACAACGCTTCATCGCTGCATCGAACGAAGCGCTGGTGCGAGTTGACGGTTCGTAGAACAGATTGCAAAGAACTCTGCCCTTTAAGATGTCGAGCGATCCACTGCGCTCCACCTGGAGGCGCATTTCATGAGCAAGCGAAAAGAGATCATACATATCCCGCTGGCTGAATTGTTTAACCGAGAGAATATGTCGACGATGGAAAGAGGGATGAGGGCTATGAGACAAAGTGGGAATGAGGGCACCAAGGGAACCGTGCGTAGGATGAGCCGGCGGATGGGCGTCAATGGTCTTGACAGGAGCGTGGCTCGGGACAAACTCTGGCTTCACTACAGGGGCCGCCGCCCCGCGGGACTCGCCCACGGGTCGAGAGATTGCGGCACTAGAAACGTCCTTACCGATCGCAGTAGAGGATAGAGTTCCGTCCAAGAACAAGGTCTTCCCGTGCATCACGACCCTGTGCAGGGACCCGATAACAGTGCTTTTGTCGAGAGGAGACCACCGACCGTCACGAGCAACGAATTGAGAACGGCGTCCGATTACCACCTCCACGTGAGTATTGGCCTGTTCTGGAAGACCAAAGATACGAATCGGGTTGTCATGTAGCCGCTGTCTGATATCCTGCAGCGTGATGCGGCCATCGGTAACGGCATTTAGCAATAGAGGGATGGTTTCCTCAACACCAGACCATGCAGAGCCTTTCTGTCCCTGTTCAGCGGCCAGATGGTAGGGTAGATTTCCTACTGAAAACGCGTCGATCGCATCGAGATGTTCCCAGAACACGGCTTGATCCTTTGCAGAAGGGAGGATCGGGGATCGGGGATACTGATCGCGAGTGAAAGACAAGGTATAGATGGAAACGTCGCACGTGACCTTGAGATTTCTAGCCTTGCTAAGGGATATCAAGAGCAGGTCCTCTTTGCTTCGAACATCCGTGACGTGGACGCTGCGATTATGGAGACTGGCAAGGAGAAGAACGGATGCGAGGTTGGAACCCCTTGCGTCTGTGACAATTATCTTCTCACTCGGCCACGAAGCAAAGTGATCTGCGACAGCGGCAATCCCTGGAGGGCCTGCAGGTTCGTGGAACGCTATGAAGAGAGCCTTGACGTCCGGCTTGAATTCGTCGTCCAATGGGAGGGCTTGGCCATTAGCCGTAGCAACGCTCAGTGCGTAATTGCAGTATGCACTGCTCGCCACGATATCCTGCACGCTTTGCAAACTCGCGGCATCTGTAATCGATCCATCCACGCCATGAGGAAGAATCAGAGACGTCGTGAATCCAGCACAAAGAGCTGCCTGTGTTGCTTGGTTGAAGCTATCGTCGCCGGACGGAACTGTGATTTGCGGGACAAACGCAGCGACGTTCACGAGTCCTGGGAATATGTGGGTAAGATACGAGCTCTTGGAGTCGACATTCGATACATCAAGCGGCAGCTTGCGAACGAGAGCTTCAGCGAGAAGCTTAGCATTTTTAACATTGGTGACCAGCGGGATGGCGAAATCGACCGCCATCCTTCTTGTACGGTAACCTTTGCTGGCGTAGCTTGCCGGACGACGGTAATTGTTCTTCGACGGGAGGTTGATGTACATATCAATTAGGTTGTTCGCCAGGTGTTGGGTGAGCGAATACTCAGACTTTTGTAAGTTGCTGCTTCCTTCTGGAAGTGTTTCCAGGTACTACAGAGGAATGAGTGCAACCTCCCGGGACCGCTCAACCAACTCATACCTTGCAAGGAACGTTATGTTCCGTAAGGAAATCAGCCGTTCCAGACGTAGCAAAGATGTTGAATCCAGCGGCATAAAGCTTTTGAACGGACGGCAAGATCTCTATTTTCTCCCTGTAGCTGCCGACGGAAAACAAGATGTTCTTCTTCGGCAGAACGATGCCGGTCGAGATAAGAGCCTTGAGGTACGCCTCGTATTTGTCACGGCCGAAGCAAGCAACCTCGCCAGTAGATGCCATCTCCACACCGAGCACAGGGTCAGCACCGGATAATCGACTGAAGCTGAACTGCGGAACCTTGACCCCAACGTAATCCGAAGGAAGACCAGGGTCTGGGTATGGCTCAACAGGAAGGCCCAGCATCACTTTCGTTGCCATCTCGATTGCATCGATTCCGGTAACCTTTGATACGAAAGGGAACGAACGGGCGGCCCGCAAGTTGCATTCGATCACCTTGATCTCGTTGTTCTTTGCGATGAACTGAATGTTGAACGGTCCAGTTACGTTGAGCGCGTTCCCTATCTTCGCCGTGGCTTCTTCGATCTGACGGACGGTCGCGGGATCGAGATCTTGAGGCGGGTGAATCAGCGTGGCATCGCCAGAGTGTACTCCTGCATTCTCCACGTGCTCGGAGATGAAGTGCATGATCATCTGTCCATCCTTGGCTACCGCATCCATTTCAATCTCCTTGGCTTGTTCAATATATTTGCTGATGACGACGGGGTGTTCACGAGAGACGGCAGTAGCTCGAGTCAGGTAGTTGGACAGGTCATCGCCAGTAGACACGACATTCATCGCTGCACCGGAAAGAACGTACGATGGTCGTACAAGAACAGGGTAGCCGACGGATTCACAAAAGGCATGCGCTTCCTCGAAACTGGTGAGTTCCTTCCACTGGGGTTGGTCGACACCTATTTCATCCAGCATACGAGAGAACTTGTATCGGTTCTCCGCGGTGTCGATCATCTCTGGTGACGTCCCGTAGATCTTCACGTTCTGGCGGAAGAGGGGAAGAGCGATATTGTTCGGCGTCTGTCCACCCATCGACAAGATAACTCCTCTGGAGCGCTCGGCATCATAGATGTCCAGGATCGACTCCAGACTGATGTTTTCGAAGTACAAACGATCCGCTTCGTCGTAATCTGTGCTGACAGTCTCCGGGTTGTAGTTGACCATGATCGTAGGGTATCCTTGTTCACGAAGGGTTCGGATAGCCCTGACTGCGCACCAGTCGAACTCGACGGAAGACCCGATCCGATAGACACCAGAGCCAAGCACCATGATACCACGATCCTGGAAGGAGACATCGTGTTCAGCCCCATTGTAGGTGGTGTAAAGATAGTTCGTGAACGCTGGGAACTCAGCGGCTACAGTGTCGATCTGCTTGACAAACGGGGAGATCAACGCTTCCTGACGAATACGACGCACAGCAAGCTCCGTAGATCCAATGCAGTGAGCGACGAGTCGATCAGAGAAGCCCAATTGCTTCGCTTGCAATAGGGTCTCCCTGCTGATCGTGGAAATCGTGCAATCACTACTTACGGGCATCAGCGTCCGTGCGACGATGGAGAATGGCGCTGAAGCTACCCTAGACACATCTCCATGCGATGAATATTCAAAAGCTTCGACAGGAACCACTTGTCGATGTTCGTCATCTGCCAAATCTTCTCGACACTATAACCCAGATGGAATGCGGAAGCGATGGCGAAGATGCGCTTATCGGTGGGATTCGAGAGCTCCTCGTCGATGTCCTCGACAAATTCGTTCTGCAAGAAAATGAATTCGGCCTGATACCCTACGGAGTACAGGAGGCCAGCTCACCTTTGCAAATCCAAGGAACTGATCGTCGATTGCGCGAATTGCCTTTTGAATGGTCTCTTCAAAGTTCCTTCCAATGCTCATGACCTCTCCGACGCTTTTCATACTGCTGCTGAGGAGATGGCTGACGCGGTTGAACTTCTTGAGATCCCAACGAGGAATCTTGACGACGACATAGTCCAAGCAAGGTTCGAAACAAGCGCTGGTCACTTTCGTCACGGAATTCTTGATTTCGTTAAGAGGTACACCAAGACCCAGCTTGGCAGCGATGAAAGCCAACGGGTATCCAGTCGCTTTCGAGGCCAGCGCAGACGACCTCGAGAGACGAGCGTTGACCTGGAAGGATGATATGAAAAATGTCTGCCCTAAATCGACAATGACGAACCTCGATGATGCAATACTCCTTTGACAAGGGGTTCAAAGCATATTGTATGTTACACTCTCCAATCACTCCCAGGTGACGGATAACGTTGATGGCTGTAGTACGAAGCATGTTGTAGTCAGCGTCGGAAAGAGTCTGCGACGGGGCAACGACAATGGAGTCTCCTGTGTGTATCCCAAGAGGATCAAAGTTCTGCCCGACGGGTCAACCAGCGGTAAGAAATGAAAGGTTCAAAGTCAAAGTACGAACCTCCATATTACAGACCGTGATGCAGTTATCCCGGCAATCACGGACGACCTCGTACTCGATTTCCTTCCACCCCTTCATACTCTTCTCGACGAGAACTTGAGGACTGGTCGCAAACGCCTTGGTACACAACGCACGCAACTGAGCCTCGTCTTGGGCGAAACCCGAGCCCAAGCCACCAAGCGCGTAAGCAGCCCGCACGATCACCGGGAATCCGATCTCGCACGCGGCGGCGATGGCCTCATCAGTCGTGGTAGCGGTGCTGGACTGAGCACAGCGTTCTCCGATGCTCTCCATTGCCTGAGCAAACAACTGCCTGTCCTCCGTGACAATGATAGTCTCGATAGGCGTACCGAGGACCTGGACGCCCAGAGCGGTAAACTCGTCCTTGAGCTTGATACCAACGTTCAGTGCCGTCTGGCCACCGAACGTGACGTAGATACCGTCGGGCTTTTCGTACTTGATTATCTTTCGAACGAAATCTGGAGTTACGGGGAGGAAGTAAACCTTGTCCGCAAGGCCCTTGGAGGTCGCGATGGTCGCTATATTGGGGTTAACAAGGATGGTATATATTCCTTCCTCTTTCAGAGCCTTGATAGCTTGCGATCCAGAATAATCGAATTCGCCAGCCTGCCCGATAGATAGACCGCCCGAGCCTAGTATGAGGACTTTCTGGACCTTGGCGCGCGGGTTGCGCTTTTCATTTTCCTCTTTCGTGCCTCCAGGAAGAGAAATAGGAACGAGCGAGTTTAAAGAGATGCATGCTTCTATATTTTGGACGAAGACATCGAAGAGAAACTCGGTGTCACGAGGTCCGGGCGTAGACTCTGGATGAAATTGCACCGAGAAGAACGGCTTGCTCTCACAGTAAATGCCTTCGTTACTGCCGTCGTTGGCATTCTTGAACAGCTCCTTCCAACCGGTAGGAAGGGTGTCTGTGTCCACCTGGTAACCGTGGTTCTGACTCGTGATGTAGCATCTGCCAGATAGCGCATCCGTACAAGGAATGTTATGACCTCGGTTCCCATATTTCATCTTCGATGTTTTAGCACCAGCAGCAAGCGCGAGAAGTTGGTGCCCGAGACAGATGCCAAATATAGGCCTATCTGCTTTTTTAATTGCACACGAGAGCGTTGCAATCGTAACGGTAAGCATTGACGGGTCACCTGGTCCATTCGAAACAAAAAGCCCATCATAAGGTTCAGGATCTTCAATAAAGTCATAGTCCCAAGGGACCACCTTCAACTCCACACCTCGACTAGTGAAACACCGTATTTGATTGTATTTCATGCCGACATCAACGGCGATAATGCGGAGGGCACGTCCCGAAGGGTGGAGGCGTGGTTGAGAAGTTGGAGGAAAGATTCGAGGGGATGTTAGTGATACAGCAGCAACGAGGTTGTCTTGATTAGGATCGTGGAAAGGGATGTCAATATAGTCCTCCCGCCAATTCAAGGACGCATGTGGGGAAGTCGCTCGCGAGACTGGTTGGGACTCCGGAACCAGCGAGCGTAGACGACCACGGGGAGCTTCGGGTCTGCGTGCCAGCAGTTTGCCGAGGATCGATCCATTCTCGCGGATTTTTTTGGTGAGCCCACGGGTATCGACGCCATAGATGGCGGGAACACCATTTTCCTTGAGCCAGGTGCCAAGGGAAGATTTCGCCAGGAAATGACTGTAGTCGTTGGAGTATGAACCAACGACTAGAGCAGCGATGTGAATGCGCGACGACTCGAACTCGGATGGCAGCTGATCAAGAGAAGGACGCTCGGGAACCCCATAGTTGCCAATGAGAGGATAGGTAAGGATCAGAATCTGGCCCTCGTAAGACGGGTCCGTGAGGGATTCGGTGTACCCAACCATGCCTACACGTGTCCAGTTAGCACTCGCTGAAAACGATGAGACGAGAACGTCCAACCGGTCTGAAAGACACATTCGCCAGCTACACTCTTATTCTCTGCACCGAAGTTGATGCCTCGGTAGGCAGTACCATCAGATAGTTCTAGAACGGCATCAAAGAGCGTGTGTCGACTTTGAATTGGAGCAAAACAGATGGGTTGTACTGGATTGGTGTTGGCCTTGCTGGCAGAACGAGATATGGCTGGTCGATGAAGACTGTCGGACATGGCTTAGGTGTATTATTCGAGGATTGGTCGTCTTCTTTTCCGCTTCACCAGCACACGCAAGTTGATGAAAGGAAAAGAAGAGGAGAAAAAAGACATTTCGATCGGCTAGATGTCCGACAGGTGGTAGTGTTGACGACTGTTTGCCAAGTAGCGGACACCAGAGTGTAGTTTATTATACCGTCCACATGGCAAGCCATGCGTGCGCATAGGGAATGAATACAAAATATCCAGGAAAGCGGAAAACATAGTCTAAGCAAAGTGCATACAGGAAATTTCATGTATTTTGAATATTATTCATTCTTCAAGGTGTGTTATGGGGACCACCGTCAACCAAAAACGACGCGCCTTCATATGGTCTCTTCCGCCCTAACGGCGCCACCCCATCGGAATATTCGGCGGCGGTACAGCCTCTTCCGCGACGATCGCACCTGTACGGCGATCTAAATGGAAAGACAGGCCAGACAGATGATCCTCCATCTGTTCCCGGTCGTCATATGGTAGCAGCAATTCACCAAAGCCAGATCGCGAAGTCAACGAGACGATGGCAGCGATGGAACCGGGGCGACTCGTAAGCCATAGTCCGCGGCGTGTTCGATTGTGGAGGAAATGCACGACGAGTCCGACAATCCCGATAACGATCAGCACACAGGAAAGAATATGGGTAGGAAGTGCTCTGTGAAGAACAATAAGACTGACGAACTCGGAGATCGGAGATTTGTGCCTCACTCTACAAATAGACGTGGGATGTCCGACGTCAGTTGTGCAGGGATGGTCGTGTTATTCGATTGGAAATAATTAGCCTGGGCAGCAACAGCGAGATACTGGGTCTGCAAACAAATTAGAAAGAATTCTGTGTGCATCATGCATATGGATATATTTACATAGATTAAGTTGGTTGCGTTGAGGAAACCATACTGATCTTGAAAAACAGATAACGGACCCCCAGGCTGCTGGGTCGCATAGCGAAAAATGGCATCAGGAACACCAAAATTTATAGCTCGGGCTCTAGAGGAAACGAGGAAGTCGTTGCTCTGGCTAAATACGACTCTGCGAGGCTTCAAACATCGTCTCCAATAGATTGAACCCAGGACACCTACCCATTGTACGGGTGTCCATCTTGGAGACTTCCAGTGACATTATTGCTTTCCGCTGGTTCCTGTATCGTACAGGGGCCTAGAGCACCGTTGTTGAGATCCATTGAAGTCCCAACCGTGAACGCATTCAACGTCGGGTTACAATATACGCTCGCAACCTGGGGACTACTGGCGTTGAGGTAGAACCAGAACACGACGGGTTGATACATGATGTCTAGATCCGATGAGGCGCAACTGCTGGCATTGGAGACACTGTATTGCTCGGTTCCGTTACTAGGATTGAACACGTTGCTCGCAGTGCATCCACCAGGGAACGTTGCAGATGCAACGTAGCTTCCATTCGTATTCACTACGTTGAGGGAAGAAGGTTGAACGCAGTTGACATTTGTCTGAGTAGCCGTGACGTTTACTGCGAGGGTACCATTGAGGTAGTAGTCGGGTGGAGCCTAGCAGAGACACGTTCGAGAAACGTTAATGAGGGTATACAAGACAGAACTTACCTGGAATCTTCCCGCAGTGAATATGTTCCAAACAAATGGTGGGTCATCCAGGTTGTCGTAGACTGCGAAAATGAGAAAACACCCTGTTCATTACCGAAGTACTTACCCGAAGCAAGGACAAACTAAATTGGTTTAACTCGAGATATTTCGTTTTAAGAAGTGAATCACTTACTCCTGCGGAGGCAAAGAAAGCATTCAAGTCACCCATAGTAGGCGAAAGGGCAATAGTACTTGTGACGAAGGCGGAGGCATCTATGAAACACGTAAACACGATGATTGTGTATAGTCGATAGAGACTAACCGGTTGTATGAGGAACTAATCGTACTTTCAATACTGCACCGGCCAGAGGTTGGAACAACAGGGCAGCAAGTGCTATAAGTGCAGAAACCATGATCAACAAATGCTTGTGTATCAGTGAATTATAGAGGACGGCGAATTGGCTGTGAAGTATGTCAGAAGGTTAAGATTAGGGAAGTATGGGGATCGTACTTCAGAGCAATCTGATTATCTGATTCAACGCACATCTTCGCGAATAAAAATGAAAAACTCACATAATCTAGCAGGATACTACGTGAAGCAGGTGCATTTCCCTCCGACAGCGTCACATATGGCTATCAATAGCTATAAGACCGTCACAATCATCTCATACGTCAGTGAGCATACCTGGTACCATCGGAGCATCCAATCCGAAGTTTCCCAAAAGCGTGCAAGAGGGACGGCGAGGAGCGCAGGGAAAAACGACTACGATCATGATTGTGAGGCTCTGCAATCAGTGATTCCATATACGCTCACCGTCAAAAACTGAGTGGAGACGAGGCTAAATACAGCGGAGAGAGCGAAACCTGTGTCCGTTGTATGATTATGGTAGATGTGAATTGCAGCTGATGAACATACCGTTCTGTTTTTCTGATATGTATAGTACAACCTCCAACACTATCCCAAGGAGTACGGTGATCACAGAGACCACGGTGATGATCCAGAATTTGAGTATGAAAGGTTCCTGCGGTCGAGGAAGTAATCGTCAGCAAAAAAGTGAGCCGTATTGAAGACTGTGAAGCAGTGTACATATGGTGGTGGTCTCTCGTGGGTTGCTGGGGTGGGTATGTGCTGGAGTGTAGCTTGAAATCTGGGTGAAACAGGAGAACTACCAAACTTTGTCGCATCCGAGCGGTCGTTATTTGCGCTAAAGCTCATGGTTCTCGAAGGGAAGGATCTAGTGAAAGGCAGGTGCTGGCACGCTGTTAAGACCAATCGCAGCCTCTCCAGGAACTGATGATCGATTTGAGGTGATGTCCCTCGCGGACACTGGCGATGCACGCCGCGATGCTGGACTAGGCGATCCAGGGCTATCGGACGACGTTGACTTGAATAGGACAGCATTGCATGCAATACACGGACTGTTGACGTCCATCCATGTCATTGATGGGTGGGAATAAATCACAGCCTCCGGGTTGTAGCTGATCATGATCGCAGGGTACCTTTGTTCACGAAGGGTCCGAATACCCCTGACTGCGCACCAGTCAACGGAAGACCCGATCTGATAGACACCAGGGCCAAGCACCACGATACCACGATCCTGGAAGGAGACAGGGTGTTCAGCCCCATTGTAGGTGGTGTAAAGATAGTTCCTGAACCTGGGAGCTCAGCGGCTATCGTCTCGATCTGCTTGACAAACGGGGAGATCGATGCTTCCTGACGAATACGATGCACAGCAAGCTCCGTAGATCCAATGCAGTGAGCGACGAGTCGATCAGAGAAGCCCAATTGCTTCGCTTGCAATAGGGTCTCCCTGCTGATCGTGGAAATCGTGCAATCACTACTTACGAGCATCGGCGTCCGTGCGAGGATGGAGAATGGCGCTGAAGCTACTCTAGACACATCTCCATGCGATGAATATTCAAAAGCTTCGATAGGAACCACTTGTCGATGTTCGTCATCTGCCAAATCTTCTCGACACTATAACCCAGATGGAATGCGGAAGCGATAGCGAAGATGCGCTTATCGGTGGGATCCAAGAGCTCCTCGTCGATATCCTCGACAAATTCGTTCTGCAAGAAAATGAATTCGACCTGATACCCTACGGAGTACAGGAGGCCAGCTCACCTTTGCAAATCCAAGGAACTGATCGTCGATTGCACGAATTGCCTTTTGAATGGTCTCTTCAAAGTTCCTTCCAATGTTCATGACCTCTCCGACACTTTTCATACCGCTGCTGAGGAGATGGCTGACGCGGTTGAACTTCTTGAGATCCCAACGAGGAATCTTGACGACGACATAGTCCAAGCTAGGTTCGAAACAAGCGCTGGTCACTTTCGTCACGGAATTCTTGATTTCGTTAAGAGGTACACCAAGACCCAGCTTGGCAGCGACCAACGGGTATCCAGTCGCTTTCGAGGCCAGTGCAGACGACCTCGCGAGCGTTGACCTAGAAAGATTATGTAAGAATTGATTTACCCCAGATGGACAATGACGAACCTCGATGATACAGTACTCCTTTGACAAGGGGTTCAAAGCATATTGTATGTTACACTCTCCAATCACTCCCAGGTGACGGATAACGTTGATGGCTGTAGTACGAAGCATGTTGTAGTCAGCGTCGGAGAGAGTCTGCGACGGGGCAACGACAATGGAGTCTCCTGTGTGTATCCCAAGAGGATCAAAGTTCTGCCCGACGGGTCAACCAGCGGTACTAAGAAATGAAAGGTTCAAAGTCAAAGTACGAACCTCCATATTACAGACCATGCTGCAGCTATCCTGGCAATCACGGACGACCTCGTACTCGATTTCCTTCCACCTCTTCATACTCTTCTCGACGAGAACTTGAGGACTAGTCACGAACGTTCGATCGATGTTCGACAGATGGCAGTGTTGACAACTGTTTGCCAAGTATCGGAGACCAGGCTTAGAGCACTCGTGGCGGACCGGGCACGTTGGATCTAGAAGCAGTTTATTGTAGAGTCTACATGGCAAACCATGCGTGCGCATAGGGAATAAATACAGATTGTCCGAGAAATAGAGAGACATAGTCTAAGTAAAGTGCATACAGGAAAGAAATATCATTCATTCTTCAAAGTGTGTCATCCAAAGTCTTGGGTGGCGTATGCAGGGGATCACCATCAACCAGAAACGATGGGCCTCGATATGGTCTCTTCCGCCCTAACAAAGCCACCCCATCGGGATACTCCGCCGCGCCAAAGTTCTCTTCCGCGACGATCGCACCTGTGCGGCGATCTAGCCGGAACGACAGGCCAGACAGACGACCCTCCATCCGTTCTTGATCGTCATATGGTAGCAAGAGTTCACCAAAGCCGGAACGCGAGGTCAACGAAACGATGGCAGCAATAGAACCGGGGGGACTGGTAAGCCATAATCTGCGGCGTATTCGATTGTGGAGGAAATGCGCGACGAGTCCGACAATCCCGATAACGATCAGCACACAGGAAAGAATATGGGTAGGAAGTGCTCTGCGAAGTACAATACAATGAGACTGATAAACTCGGAGATCGGAGATTTGTGCCTCACTCTACAAATAGACGTGGGATGTCAGAGGTCAGTTTTGCAGGGATGGTCGTGTTTTTTGATTGGAAATAATTAGCTTGGGCAGCAACAGCGAGATGCAGGGTCTGCAAACAAGTTAGAAAGGATACTACATCGTGCATATGGATATACTCGCATAGATCGACTGGGTTGCGTTGAGGAAACCATACTGATCTTGAAAAACAGATAGCGGACCCCCAGGCTGCTGGGCCGCATAGCGAAAAATGGCATCGGGAATACCAAAATTTATAGCTCGGGCTCTTGAAGAAACGAAGAAATCGTTACTCTGGCTAAATACAACTCTGTGGGGCTTCAAACATCGTCTCCAATAAATTGGACTCGGACACTTACCCATTGTACGGGTGTCCATCTTGGAGACTTCCAGTGACATTATTGCTTTCCGCTGGTTCCTGTATCGTACAGGGGCCTAGAGCACCGTTGTTGAGATCCATTGAAGTCCCAACCGTGAACGCATTCAACGTCGGGTTACAATATACGCTCGCAACCTGGGGACTACTGGCGTTGAGGTAGAACCAGAACACGACGGGTTGATACATGATGTCTAGATCCGATGAGGCGCAACTGCTGGCATTGGAGACACTGTATTGCTCGGTTCCGTTACTAGGATTGAACACGTTGCTCGCAGTGCATCCACCAGGGAACGTTGCAGATGCAACGTAGCTTCCATTCGTATTCACTACGTTGAGGGAAGAAGGTTGAACGCAGTTGACATTTGTCTGAGTAGCCGTGACGTTTACTGCGAGAGTACCATTGAGGTAGGAGTCGGGTGGAGCCTAGCAGAGACACGTTCGAGAAACGTTAATGAGGGTATACAAGACAGAACTTACCTGGAATTTTTCTGCAGTCCATATGTTGCGGACAAATGGTGGGTCTTCCAGGTTGTCGTAGACTACGAGAATGAGAAAACACCCTGTCCATCACCGAAGTACTTACCCGAAGCAAGGACAAACTAAATTGGTTTAACTCGAGATATTTCGTTTTAAGAAGCGAATCACTTACTCCTGCGGAGGCAAAGAAAGCATTCAAGTCACCCATAGTAGGCGAAAGGGCAATAGTATTCGTGACGAAGGCGGAGGCATCTATGAAACACGTAAACACAATGATTGTGTATAGTCGATAGAGACGAACCAGTTGTATGGGGAACTTGTCGTACTTGCAACAGTGAACCGGCCAGAGGTTGGAACAACACGGCAGCAAGTGCTATAAGCGCAGAAACGATTATCAACAAATGTTTGTGTATCAGCGAATCATAGAGGACGGCGAATCGGCTGTGAAGTATGTCAGAAGGTTAAGATTAGGGAAGTATGGGGATCGTACTTCAGAGCAATCTGATTATCTGATTCAACGCACATTTTCGTGAATAAAAATGGAAAACTCACATAATCCAGGAGGATACTACGTGAAGCAGGTGCATTCCCCTCCGATAGCATCACATATGGCTATCAATAGCTATGAGACCGTCACAATCATCTCGTACGTCAATGAGCATACCTGGTACCATCGGAGCATCCAATCCGAAGTTTCCCAAAAGAGTACAAGAGGGACGATGAGGAGCGTAGGGAAAAACGACTACGATCATGATTGTGAGGCTCTGCAATCAGTGATTCCATACGTGCTCACCGTCAAAAACTGAGTGGAGACGAAGCTAAATACGTTTTTAGCGGGGACAGCGAAACCTGTGTCCGTTGCATGATTATGGTAGATTTGGATTACAGTAGATGTACCCACCATTCTGGTTGTCTGATACGTATAGTACAACCTCTAACACTATCCCAAGGAGTACGGTGATCACAGAGACCACGATGATGAACCAAAAGTTGAGTATGAAAGGTTCCTGCGGTCGAGGAAGTGATCGTCAGCAAAAAAGCGAGCCATAGCCAAGCAGCGCACATATCGTGGTGGTCTCTCGTGGGTTGCTGGGGTGGGTATGTGCTGGAGTGTAGTTTGAAATCTGGGTGAAACAGGAGAACTGCCAGACTTCGTTGCATCCGAGCGGTCATTATCTGCGCTAAAGCTCATGGTTCTAGTGAATGAAAGGCAGGTCGGCACGCTGCTAAGACCCGTCACAGCCTCTCCAAGAACTGATGAGTCGACTTGACGTGATGTGCCTCGCGGACACTGGCCACGCACACCGCAAGGCTGGACTAGGCGAACTAGTAGTCTCTCGGATGATTGAATACGACATGCATGCAACAACACACCGACTCTTTTACATCCATGATGTCGTAAATGCCGAGAATAATTGGTGGGAATAAATCACAGCCACCCAATTCGTCGCCGCTTGAAAAATAAGCGTACAACCCTTGACCCGGCTGGCACGTTCTCGTTTTTGACCACACCATCCATTCTTCGTGTACCAACACCATCCTTTTCTTTCATACTCGATGTACGTGTCTTTTCTCCTCCTCGTCGCGTATAAGTCGTGTATTGTGCACCCAGCGTGCACGACACTTTTCTCTCCTCGCGTTCGGTGTCGAAACATCGAACCGTTTTGCAAGTTCAATCCAATCTGATCGCTCTCTTTTTAGCATGCGTGAAATCGTCCACATTCAGACCGGCCAGGTGAGCCTATAGCATCCAATCGCCACGCCATGTCACTTAACACGTGTTTTCGATCACAGTGCGGTAACCAGATTGGTGAGCATTCAACTCTTTGTTGTTGCTGTGGTCTTCGATCTTACTTTGATCGAATAGGTGCTAAATTCTGGGAAGTGGTCTCCGAAGAGCATGGTATTGAGCGGGATGGTCTCTACAAGGGAACCAATGACATGCAACTTGAGCGTATTTCGGTCTACTACAATGAGATCGGCTCCAACAAATACGTCCCTCGTGCCGTCTTGGTCGATCTTGAGCCTGGTACCATGGACTCTGTCCGATCGGGCCCTCTAGCTGGTCTGTTCCGCCCCGACAACTTCATATTCGGACAAAGTGGGGCTGGTAACAACTGGGCCAAAGGACGTAAGTCGTTCATGCCTTGCGACGTCTGTTTGCCGCTAATGCCCGCACTTCAGACTACACCGAAGGAGCGGAGCTGGTCGACTCCGTTTTGGATGTCGTGCGAAAGGAGGCCGAGGGCACTGACTGCCTTCAAGGTGGGTATTCCTTGAACCCCACTAAACTCGCGATATTAAAAAACGGGACACAGGTTTCCAAATCACCCACTCACTTGGTGGTGGCACCGGTGCCGGAATGGGAACTCTCCTTATGTCCAAGATCCGCGAGGAGTACCCAGATCGGATGATGTGTACGTATTCGGTGGTTCCAAGCCCTGCTGTCTCGGACACCGTCGTTGAGGTGTGTTTCGTATATTCTTATTACACTTCGTTATCGTTGACTTTTTTTAGCCCTACAACGCTACCCTCTCGGTACACCAACTTGTCGAGAACTCTGACGAGACTTTCTGTATCGATAACGAGGCTCTTTACGACATTTGCTTCAGGACACTCAAGCTTTCTACTCCCACCTACGGAGATCTCAACCACCTCGTTTCTTTTGTCATGTCTGGTATCACTACTTGCTTGCGATTCCCCGGTCAATTGAACTCTGATCTCCGCAAGCTTGCTGTCAACATGGGTGGGTTACGCAACCAAGTCTGCCTTCCCATCGACTAATGCATAGTGAAGTTCCTTTCCCTCGTCTCCACTTCTTTATGACCGGCTTTGCTCCCTTAACTGCCCGCGGCAGCCAACAATACCGAGCTGTCACTGTTCCCGAACTGACACAACAGATGTTTGACGCCAAGAACATGATGGCCGCCTCGGACCCCCGTCACGGTCGCTATCTCACTGTCAGTTCGTTAGCCTTTTCTGTGTTCATAGCTAATCGTTCTCTTGACAGGTTGCTGCTGTGTTCCGTGGCAAGGTCTCCATGAAGGAGGTAGAAGAACAGATGCAAAATGTTCAGAACAAGAACTCTGCTTACTTCGTCGAGTGGATCCCCAATAATGTGCTGTCGGCACAGTGTGACATCCCTCCTCGTGGTGTCAAGATGGCGGTTACTTTCTTGGGCAACTCGACTGCCATCCAAGAACTCTTCAAGCGCGTCAGTGACCACTTCACTGCCATGTTCAAACGTAAGGCCTTCTTGCACTGGTACACACAAGAGGGTATGGATGAGATGGAGGTTCGTATCCATGCCACATCGGTATCGTCGTATACTCATTGCGGTTTATAGTTCACCGAAGCCGAGTCCAACATGCAAGATCTTATTGCCGAATACCAGCAGTACCAGGACGCAACGTAAGTGTAGTGGGTCAGTACCTGTGTGGGCGACTGCTGACATTTTTATCTATTGCCAGTGTTGAGGAAGAGGGTGAATACGAGGAGGAGGTCCAACCAGAGGATGACGTGTAGACGTTAAAACTGTCACGCGACCACGACTGCTCTCCCTTGTTCTTTTTACGACGAAAACTTAGGTACTCGGATATTGGTGTCTCCTTTTTGTGTTTGATCCCTTTGTTTTTTTAATTCCACGCCATCGTTACCCTAGTCAGCACAAGGTGTTTCTCTTTTCCTATTAGTTCACTGTCTCGGAGATCGATCACGAAAAATACATCCCACATGGGTGTTATGACAATGCTGGCCCGAAACAAGGACAAACAAGTTTAGTTGAAAAGATCCTTGCCACCACGGTGCAGGTTGAGACAATACTTTTACCATTCACCCGAATAACTCATTCTCTTCATGCCAAAATCACCGTTTCCGCGGCACCAATGTGTACAGGTGCAGCAACTTTCTATTGTAGCTCCTGAAGTGGCTTTTTGGTGCAACATGAATCGTCTACTCCAGGCGGCCTTCCTTTTGTCGGCGCGGGGTTGCTTGCTGTGCATTCCAGGCGCTCGGCGTAGACAAGAAAGTCGAGGATGTACATACTACATACACTTCCTTTTCTTGCATAGATTGTTACTTTAGACAATGCAAAATCGATGCCTATAAAATTTGTGCGAGTCGACAAGATACATCTATTCATGACTTTGCAACCAGGGTACACGATGGCCCCGTTTTTCTACTGTACAGACCAAGAAGATACAAAAGGAGTTCGAGAAGAGTTGTAACGCTACATCGTAATTTCCGTGGCTCGCCTTCTTGACACGAGGCACGTTTGCTACAAGAACGCATACACGTGGTGGAACACGGGGACCTTTACACACGAAGAAATCCCAAGAAGAAGAAGAAAATAGTACCAACAGAAGTTTACCAATCGTCGTCGGAAGAGTCGTCTACGAGGTTGGGTTGAGGCGCGGCGGGCGACATATCGTTGGGGTCAAAGTCGTCGGGATTGGCCTCCGCGTCCGCCTGCTTCTGCTGGGCGTCCGGAGGAAGTGGAAGCGCATATGCACAGTCAGGCTGGCGAGATAACCGCTCCGCGCGCTGCTCGTCGATCGCAAGGCCTTGAGCCATCGACAGCCACATACGTAACTGCAGACTAAGGGCGGTAGGAGATAACGATACGTCACGGTCCACCCCCACGCGACGGTGGAGTCGGGAGAGATACTTACAGGCTATCGTCGCCTGCGCACGTCTTGGTTTCCGACTGCATGCGCAGTACCTTGGCGCTCTGAGGGACGTTATATCCCGGACTGATCTCCATCAAGGTTTTGGCGAGCTTTTGCGTGTCCACGATGCTAGGTTCCGAGAGGACGGCGGGGTTACGAACATCCCGCTCCGACTTGTATCGATTCTGCCATATCATTTTCAGGGATGCTGACTAATAGGCTACGAGACATACCTTGGCGCGGACGATTGGGAGAAGCTTCGAGAGCCCAGAAGGCCACGAGGTCACATCGATGCCTGCACGCGCAAGGATACCACGAGCCATTTCTTCGTCGTGCACAAGCAATATCAGAGGAATTCCGCTCTTGTTTGCGTCGTGCTTGAGCAGGTTTCGCAACCGGTCATAGAGCCCTTCCTGATTGCCCCTGACGATCTCGGAATGGTAGGGATTCTACCAAACCCAGAATCGAAGAAAGTGAGTGACGCATTCAACGATGCACGTTACCTTGGAGCCAGGATTCTTCAACCCCGTTTCCATCTGGAAATGAACCGTGGATCCTGCGAGCTTCTCGAAAAAAAATGGAAGCAAGGCGTCCGTCCAGCCAACCTCGACCAGTCGAGGACCCTTCAAACGGTCGCTCCTGCATCGGTTGTCGACGTTCCACTCTCCGAATACCAGCGACACGACGCGTACGGCACCGAGCCAGGGTGGCACAGCGAGTCCGACCTTGCCTGGCTCGAGTTCTCTTGTGAGAAATCTATACAGAGTTCTGTGGAGTAGCGTCTTCAGAGGCAGACTGGTGGCGAGACAATAACCTTCCGTATACCTTTGTTGTTCAAAGAATGCTCTGTAATGAACGACCGCTGTTCCCGTTTGGACATACCCCCGGTTGGCCGAACTGTTGTCCAGCGCCGTTTCTTCGTGTTCGCGCCTGTTCTTGTTTCGGGGTCTCTGCTTGTATGTCTTGATTTTCCCCGTAAACTCCTTGGGCGAGCTAAAGTAGATGGGGGACAGAGAAAGAAAGTCATCCGCATTCCATGGATCTCTGGGTATGATCTGACGGTGCTCGCGAGTGAACTCGAGCGTCTGTTCGCCCGACATGAGCAGGTATGAAGCACCAGAGGGGAGGATGCCTGGAACGAATGAGACCATGGACGAGTGGCGAACGCAGCAGCAATACCCAAGACGAGCTCGATCGGGGAGTCCGGTCCCCCTGGCCACAAGAGCTTTGATTTCGTAGAAAATATGGCTTCGATCAGGGGATTGTCGTCGAACCTTTTGTGGGTAAACCTGCCTGAGGTCAGTCGTTGAGTACACAAAGGGGGCCACTCGACTTGCCACTTGTTTGAGTGGGCTCTGTGGCCCGTCAACTGGTAAAATGAAGACTCTATATACATTGGATCGTGGTGGTACAAGGACAAGGAAGCAGCGATGGTCCAAGGTTTGATGGTTGATGAGTGCCAGGTACTTATAATTACGGGTGATCGGACGCGCTTGCGACACGGTCACGTGGCTTCCGGTACGGAAGTAATGATCGATTTCGAGCCAAGTTACATTCTCTATTTCCGAGACTGCTTCTCGCTGATCGGTAGGTGTTTCAGGCGATTTCGTTGCGTTAGTCACAACACCATCAGCCTGTGTAATACCACTTTGGCGTTCTTGCCTTTCCCGGTGGCGGGGGGGACAGTGGTACACCTCCAGTGACCTTCTCCTGAAGGTAATGATAGGATATCGAGTCAGGACTTTCCTTCTTCTTCTTCGCATCTTTCTTCGTGTTCGGATCCGGGTATGCTTGCTGCACAATCTTTTTCCATTTCTCGTTTTCCAACTTGAAAGCAGCTAGTATGACATACGTAGTATAAGCTCCAGAGATGGACTAATAATCACGTCTCACGCCGCGTTCAGGGCGGTTTACCTTAAGATCAAACCTCTAACTCCCGGTACCTCTTGTAATGGCTCGTTCTCTTACTCCTTTTCCACTGGCACATGATCGTGAACATGAGCGCCGCTCTGGCGCGTTGTCTGTCTCGAACTGTTTTCAATGAGAATAAACTTGTGATAATGGATTCAACTTTGGGCAACTAGGCCGAGCCTGCCAGACAGCACTTTTTATGCTATCGAGGATCACATGTTGTGCAATTGAGATCGAGTAAAAGTACATACCTGCAAGGACTCAAATTCGACACCCGCTTGAAGGAAGTCCAAGATGATCCTGATTAGTATTAATTTAGTAATGGAAGAAAGTATCTGACAACAGCCTGAGAGAACATATAAATTATATTCTGTTCAAGTTGGTGTGGTTCCTACCACTGACAAAGCAAGTCAATCTCGTCATGCAAAGTGGAAAATGAGGTGCATATCATTTTGGCAATCTGCTCTCAGAGAGGAAGTACCTATTGCAGTCAATGAGTGATCAGATCACATTTTTTGTCTATTAGTAGTCTTTTGATGCCATCCACTGGCAGACACCATGACATTTGGTGGATAATTTATTACATAAGCAGAGCCCCTAATGTGAATTAGATCCCCATCACAGATTAAATACTTATCCAAGTACAATGGTTAGGTAGACCACCAGTGGCATTTGGTTGTAAAATACTTTTTGTCACATTGAAATCATGTGAGAAATTCAATTGCCTAACATATTTGTTACGCTTGCGTCTTCCTATAGATGTACGTCCTCCAGTGGATGTCTTCTCGACTCTACCCTGAGAGTAGACACTCCAGGGGCTCACGAGGAATGCTACCTATCTACCAGCAAGGAGCTCACGAAGAGTCATGTCAGCTGGGCAAGGGCTAGCAGTTGGAAGCCAATGGCAAGGCTTCTGGGCGACCACGGGGGAAGGTCTCATAAGAGTGGAAGCTCAAGTGGATGATGAGTAAGGAAAATGCTAGATTGTGTAGAACTAACTAAGGAACACCATCGTGCTACACTGGGTATTTATAGATAAAGGTACAGTGCACAGACCAAGCTGTGTGCATAACAGTGAGAGAGAGAGATATATAAGAGGCAAGTGTACACATAATACGGAGAGAGAGAAGAGAGAAAAAGGAAATGGTACATGTACTACTTGGAAAGAGAAAGACATAAAAGGAAAAGAAGCACGAGTCCGCCTAAATGGGAGTGTCTATGATGAATGCATCATTCTTGAGGAGATAGAGAGCAAAAGGATAGTCCTGTGTTGTAAAAGTAGCCTCCACCATAGGAATACCCTCAGGATGGACCAAAACCATAACAATATTCAACAAGATAGAATTTAATTAAAAAGCTATATTACATTTGATATCTAATAATGAATATGAATATGTTATATTTTAAATATATTAGGCAATATATCTTTATATAACATATTAATAAATGGCTCTAATTGATTGTCATACAAGAATATATTAAAAAATAATTGTAACACTTACAGTAAACTACTTATGAAATACAAATATTAAATTTATGAATAAAAAAATATGTTGTTCAGAAATTGCTGAATATCTAGTTTAGGCATCAATTATGTAAATGGTTAACATATTCTACATTACAGGTTCAATCATTTTTATATAAGTATGACAAGAGGTTCTGGAGTTCATTGTTATACATACCTACCAGATACTAGATTCTAGTCATGCATTCATCAGCAAACCAACCCTTGTATTGGCAGACCTGTACAGACACTACAGAAAACTACAGCAAGGTACCTAGTAATACAGATCTGTACAGAAAAATAGGGGAAACACAACTCAATAATTTTAGTATTAATATAGGCTGAATTTTTTATAGGCTATTGTCTATATATGTATAAGCTTCTCAGAAAATTTTCAGAGGTATAGATATAAATGTGGTTGTGTTATGACTCAAATACTTTCAACCAAATGTGGCTGTGTAAAGGTCTGCCCACTGATGAAGCTTATTTGGTTACTGCTAGCCTGTCAGATCATGTAGACAATGTGAGTGGCACATATTATAGAAACTTATTATCACATTATTACCCTGCACATTCTGCCACCTTGATTTCTAAACTACTAGACATCATTGATGATATCTGCATAGTGAGCACTTTGTTCTATAATTTCAATCAAGTTTTAGCAAATTGCTTTAATGTGATTTGTTAAGCAGTATGTCATCACCCAATATTTTGAGTATTGCCTAACCATGCTGCATATGGCACTTGTCAGCTCCAAAACATCCATGCTATGGTCCTGTGAAAGAGGTGCACTTCAACAACACACAGAATGAGCTTTATCAACACTTTTCTGTTTATATGTAGTTGCTTTAGAATGCAGCTTATATCCATCACTATTTGTATGATTCAATAGACATACATATATATACTATTGTTTCCATGTAGTACTAGACCACTATCACTGCTATGTTACTATACTTTGCTTTTGGTACATTTTTCACTACACTTTTTTGGTACACCTTGTCTTCACTACACTTTTCACTACACACTTTTTGTACACTTCATACATTTTATTTTTTCACTATATGTTTGTATACTATATTATATTTAGCTATGTTGTCTATGTGCAATGCTACATATCATACAATGCCAGCAAGCCTCAGTCTTGAAGCAGAAAATACATTATGCAATGGTGACAATATAGTACAATAGACCTGTACAGGGAACAAAAAGTTCTGCAATTTTTTGCTAATGTGCAATATCACCTAACAGCTAATGGTGTGCTCCGAGTCTTGCCTCATGCAAACATCTTCTGGGCCATGGTACCAACACAATAGACAATGCTAGCTTCTCATTTGGAAGTATCTAAATTACATTCTCCACCATGTAATACTTACTGTCTTTCTGAGACTTCTTCTCGCTGATCAGCAGGTAGTTCAGATGGTATCCGGGTTGTTGCGTCAGCCACAACCTGTGAAAGTCCGGCTTTGGCGTTCTTGCCCTTTCCCGGAGGCGGGGGATGGTACACCTTCTCCTGGAGATAATGTAAGTTCATAGTACTAGCACACCGTAGACGAGACTTGCCTTCTTCTTCTTTACTTCTTTCTTCGCGTTCGGATCTGGGTACGCAAGCTGATCGATCTTTTGCCATTCCTCATTTTCCAAGAAAGCCGCTCGTATAGGCTCCAGCAAACTGATGATCGCATCTCGCACATTCGCCTTGAGATCGCCCGGATGGATCTCTTTGGCAGCATAGTCGTCCTCCAACTCCTGGTATGTCTTGTAATGGCTCGGTCCCCCTCCCTTTTCCCGTGTGATGGTGAACACAGAGCCCTCTGGCGCGTCGTCTGTCACGAACGGTTTTTGAGATCCCGTCGCATCCTTTCCCTCGTCCTCATCCTCGCCCGTTTCGCCCCGTAACCGCTCCAAGCGTATTTCGCTTATGGGTATAAGCACGGCCTTGATGAACGCGAGCAATCCGTTTTCCGTCACGTTCCCTTCCTCGCAAAAAGCCTTTTTGATCTTTCTCTTCACCGCTTCCGGCGTATCCAAAAAGTCTATCTTTGAGTCTGGATCAGAAGACGACATCTTGCCGCCCATGAGACCCGGGACCATGGCATTCATCAAGTGAGCCCGCTTGGCGTAACCTAGTCTGGGCAAGTACAGCTCTGCGTAAGTGAAAATCTTGCGCTGCAGACAAGATCAGATGAGTCGATTCGACCTTTGGATCGCCACGCACCTGGTCGGCACCTCCGAACTGAAAGTCGACGCCGAGGTACTGCTCGTCAAGCGCTTGTAGGCCGGGATAAATCAGCCCGCTCAACAATGGGCTCTCGACTTGCTTCACGACCTCCGATCCCGCCTTTTTGGCATCGTGTTCTGTGACGATCGTGCAGAGCTTATAGTTGTCGAGGTTGTACTCGCGAGAGAGCTGGTAATCCGAGCCCTGTACGAATGTTAACTTTGACAACGGTACACCGAGGGACTTGAGGACGGCTTGTAGTATAAACTTGTAGTATGTGGTCCTGTGGGCAACGAGGTCGAGGGGAGCTTTGAGGTTGTCGAGGAATGCATGTACGTCTGCGATGCATGTGTGGTCGAGGACTTACGGTTCGTGCGATCAAACGTACCTGCGAGGAGGATCTTGACTTCGACGCCCGCTCGGAGGAAATCCGCGATCTTGATTAGCGGAACAAAGTATCCGATGTGCGCTGCGAAAGAACTGTGGGTGCTTGCTAAAGTGTCAGACGACGGAGAACGTACGACGCCCTGTTGGCGTGGTTCCTATTGCGGACGAAGCAGATTGATTATCGTCGTTTCTTGGCAGGGGACGAGACGCATACCCCAGTAACATTTAGGCGATCTGCCCTCCGCCAGAATTGCCTTGATGCTGTCACCTCCGAGCACCTCTTGAAGTCGACGAGTGATTAGTTCATATTTGTCTAGGTGGCCCTCCGATGCCATCTCGAATGGTGGTAAGTACTAGAAATAGGATCCGTGAGAATCCAGAGACAACTCTCGGATCTCAACTGGCGATCTCGATCTCGATTACAGTTTACATAGATTACCACAGTTCGCAAGCGCTGGCGCTCCCTGGCACGAACGCAGGATGTCGGTTTCAGCCAGCACCGCGGCGCTGAGTCCACCCTCGCGTCAGAAAGTTGGGTTGTAGTACATGCTCTCACGTTCAGCCTCAAGGAAGCAGCGATGATGACTCGGATTCCACTCAGGCTGGGCACGGCTGCCGTCCGTTGAAGGGAAGTCTTTCACTTTTACTTTTGTCATGTCCTCCCTCGGTAAAAAATATATGTGATGATGTAATCAATGCGGATTGGCTGTTCCGTCACGCCATCGTAATTCATTTTTTTGGCTTAAAAAGGGACTTTGATCGCGTCAAAGTCTCATCCCACCACCATGGCGTTCAACGCGACCGTCGCAGCCGTTCACGACGCCGTCCACCCCCTCTACGCTAACGTCGCGTTGTCCCAACTTAGCTGGTTGGAACAGCTATGGGCAGCGTGGTACATCTGGATTGACAATCCCATCATTGCTACTGGTCTCATGAGCTTTTTGCTCCACGAGGCAAGTCGCGTTCTCGCTATGCTCGGTCGTGTTTTTTCTGACCGCTATTCACAACTAGATTGTATACTTTGGACGTTGCGTCCCATGGATCATCATCGACGCCATGCCGTATTTCCGCAAGTGGAAGCTTCAGCCCAACAAGGTCCCAACTCCACAAGAGCAATGGGAGTGTACGAAGCTTGTCCTCTTCTCCCATTTCACCATCGAATTACCTGCTGTCAGTCTTTTTCGCGCTCTTTACTGTTTAAAACCACTGAATATAGTGTTCAGATCTGGTTGTTCCATCCCATGGCTGAGACGTTGGGCATGCAAACCTACCAGGTGCCCTTCCCATCCTGGAAGACCATGCTACCGCAAATTGCCATCTTCTTTGTGTTCGAGGATATGTTTCACTACTTTGGTACGAACGAGTTATTTTCTACGTTGCATCCCTAACAAGCTGTTGTTTAGCTCACCAAGCTCTTCACTGGGGACCGTTGTACAAGCACATCCACAAGATTCACCACAAGTACTCGGCTCCATTTGGATTGGCTGCGGAGTATGCCCACCCTGCCGAGGTGTTTATCCTAGGTACCGGCACTATTGCTGGTCCCATGCTCTACTGTTATTTTACGCGCAATCTGCACATCTTCACCGTTTACGCTTGGATCACGCTTCGTCTATTCCAGGCCATTGACGCCCACAGTGGTTATGGTTCGTGTCGTTTGGCTCGTTCAGGGTGCAGCATCGCTTACGTTTTCGCACCTAGACTTTCCCTGGTCGTTGCAGCACATTGTGCCTTTCTGGTCGGGTGCTGAGCACCACGATTTCCACCACATGGCATTCACGAACAATTACTCGACCTCTTTCCGGTGGTGCGACCGTCTGTTGGGCACGGACAACAAGTACCGCGAGTACCGTAAGCGTGTGGATGCGATCAAGGCGGGCATGAAGGGCAAGAGCAAGGCTGAGGTGGAAGCTGCTGAGCGTCGTCTGATTGAGCAGGTGGAAGAGGAGGGACATCGTGCTGAGGCGATTGCCGAGGGATCCGTCAAGCAAGTCAAGGTTCAATAACTTACACTTACCTAATTAGACATAGACTCTTGCCATGATGTTACTCCCTACAGAGACGCTCGAGCTTGTGCTGGTACAACTTTCGGGAGGCGAACTCGTTCCGACGTTGACGGTCTGTTCTGTCTTTCACCACGTCGCTGCTCGCGTGCTTTACCGTACGCTGGTCGACGTTTCCCCTAAGCAGTCTTTGCGTCTCATCAAAACGCTCGCCCGCAACGATTTCTATCCCCGTCTCGTCCGTCGATTCGACCTCGAATGGAACGACAGCGAATTCACCGCCAACTTTCTCCGTCTCCTCCGTCGCACCCTCCAGCGACTCACCCGCCTTTCATACCTCGGTCTCGACTTCTCACCCGTCGACAACACCTCCACCCTTGCATGGATCCTCCAGGGATGCTCCTTCTCCCTCGAGGTCTTCACCACCTCCATGCGCTGCGACCCCGTCCTCGCCCGCTTCTTCGAGACCCAACCCAACATCGTCGAGATCTGCCTCCGCGGGATCCCACTCCCAGTCCCCGCCACTGACACGGACGACTGCAAGTCGTTCTCGCTGCCCCCGCATGCACTCCCCCGTCTCAAGCACTTTCGCACCGTACACCCCTCGCCGGACATCACCGCCGCCTTCGTGCGGGGCCGCCCCGTCGAAAGCGTGTCCATGTCGCTCCATCCCGAGGACGCAACCCAGTCGCTCGACGCGCTCCTCCTCTCGACGCACCCGCTCAGACGCCTCACGGTCCTATCCTTCGACTTTGAGTCCCCCATCGCGCTCATCGCCGAGATCTCGACGCGTTTCCCGATGCTCGAGGCGCTGCACGCCGTCGTGCTCAGGCGGCAGTCTACGTATGCAAGTCCCCTCTCTCTCTCTCTCTTTTTTTCTTTCTGTCGTTTCGCTCCCCCCGCCCGTTTTGTTTTTCTTATTCTCTGCACACCCCAGGAACTGCTCGTCGAAACTGCACCCTCGCTGAGCCACTTCAAGGCGCTCAGGTATCTCACGTTCATGGCCCCGGGTTCGCGCGGGGACGAGCCGATGGAGAACGAGTCCGAGATCGCGACGCTGTGGCATCGGGCGTGTCCGACGCTCAAGACGATCATTCTCCCCAAGGGGATCGTGTGGGGGTACGTCGACGGACGGTGGACGTCGCTCCAGGACGAATCGTGAAACAGGGCGATTCATTGTGCAGACGGGTGGGTGGGATGGGAATGGCATGGCCATGGCGGCGGCATAGACTTGGACTCTTGGAACGAGGAAACGGCGTCGGAAGAGGTATGTACATGCGTTGATAACAGCCGACCCTGTGGAGTCGGACGACGGACATGCATACATACATACTGACGAGATTCTTTTGTTTTTGTTGCTCAGGGGTGTGTGTGTGGCGGACGTACAGGCACGTTGGAAGAGAACCCGAACGTACGTTATGCGGTGTAAAGATGTGACGGTCGAACAGTTTGCAATGTGAAAGGATAACACCCCCCCCCCCTCTGCCTACCTTGGGTGAGATGTTCGATGACCTTTTGAAACTTGAGTCAGACAAGGCGCGCGTGTTACGTCGGATGGCAGGTTACTCGAGTCCCGCATGCGAGCGATGGCTGCGGGCGCTCGTTGCTTGCAGCATCATAGCGTTATGATGGAGTAACGGGTTCCGCGCGATCGGAAGTATTTCAGCGCTCCGGCCTCTGCGAGGTGCGTTAACGTTGGTCGCTCTGACTGCGTACGTGTGCGATGGACGACGACATCATTGTACATGTGTCAGACGATGGAAACAGAACAACAGGTTCGCGCGCGTCGGACGAGCCGCATTGCCTTGAAAACACACATGCTCGTCGTCCTCTTTGTGTTTCCGCCGCATCCGTATCACGTCACGCGTTTCCCCGTCATCATGGCATCCGAAGTCGACGATGAGTCCCGTTCACGAGTGCAGCGTTGTACCCTTTGGAAACGTTGTTCGACAACTTCCAAGGTTGAAGTCGATTACATACATACACCTCCTTACGATAGACTATATATTGAACCGATATACGAGCGGGCCGTAAGCAGCCTTCTTGAAGGCTCCCTGACGGGGTTACGAGCGCGCGTTTGCCGCGATACCTGTACATACATACATAGTACCCGTAACGACCCCGACGACGAGATCGGAGATGAGGTGATGTGACTTGATGCACGTACGCACGCACGCCGCCGCATCAATGGATGCGGTATGATGAATCCATCAACTTGGCTCCCTTCCTCCTAGTGGAGAGATCGAAATGAACCGCCTTCGATCAAAAAAGAATCTAGTTTCGGCTAACACCGCGTGGCAGCATTATCTACAACACACACGAGTCCTCGTACAAACAGACACAAGTCGGAAGTAAAATGTTCCACAAAAGACGATCAGTTTAGCACGTAAATACGATGGTGACATAGTGTTACGAGGTAGATATACGATGATGATGTAAGTATACGGCGGCGGTGGCAACGACATACAGTAAAAAGACGCAATCGGAAGACAAGATTAACACACACATGGCTGACGAAAACTAACAAGAGAATCAAAAGACAAGGACAAAGAAATCAGACGCGGCAACCTCAGTCGTGGCCATCTAGATAGTCCCAGGGAATGACGTGGCAGTCCGACAGACGCGAGTTTCAACGCCAAAAGGTCGACGTGGCCAGAGAAACCCAGCGACACGACGGCCACGCTACCGAGCAAGCCAGCAAGGACGACCTGGGATATGTTGGAGGCCGAGCAGAGCAGACGACAAAGGAATAAAACACAGGAGTGGTGAGGGAAAAAAAAAACGAAACGACGAGACGGATAATAGCCAAGATGCCCAATATGTATACTTTCTTTTTTGCTTTACTTTTCAGGAGAGGCGGCGATGGTACAGGGGTGAGGGGGTATCGTATGCGATTCATCGCTGTGCAGGAGTGGTGTCGACGGCAGGATATGGTGACATTTGCACGTGCATTTGCAACGCTTGTTGTTGTTGCTGGGCTCGGAGATATTGCTGCTGCGCAGATGTGTACATCATTTGTTGTTGATACTGCTGAGCATACGTCGGAGTCGAGTTCCCGGTCACAGGCGTCGTTTGGCCGCTCGCCAATGGGGTGGACTGCCGTGAGCTTGCAGCCGAACTCTTGCCGTGGGTGTTTTGCAAGCATTCGTGCTGTCCGCTTGCGAGCAAGGCTAGACCTATCGCGCCGTGATCACCCGAGTGTTGATAGTGGTACCGTAGCCCGTTCATGTTCTTGTACCGCCGCTGGCAATCGCCCACACCACATGCAAAGGGACGGAGGCGACGTTCTGCCTCACGTTCTACTTCGCGTAACTCACCCTCGGTGATGATGTTGTCGTCCTCTCCTGCAGCCTCTCTGGCCGAGCGCTTGCTTGCCAGCAGCGCTTGAACTTGCTCGAGATCCTTTGGAGGGGCAAAGTTGCAGCTGCCGTGTGTCATGTGGTACTTGAGCCCGTTTGCCTGCTTGTAGCTCTTGTTGCAATTGGGCTTGGGACAGCGGAAGGGTTTCGAGAGGAGGAGGGAGGATGCGGGACGGGAGAGGGTGGTGCTAGCGCGGGGGCTGTTCTGGTGCGGTGAGGAAGACTTGCCCGGGTCGGACGAGTGACGGGTCGAGTTGGCGGGGGAGGGGACGCGAGAGTTGGCGGGAGTGTTGACGGTAGAGAAGACGACTGCGGGAGGGAGACAGCCATAGGGGCTTGTGGGCTCGGTGGTGGGAGATACGGGTGCTTGGATGTCGTCTGATGCGGGAGGAGAGGGGACGGTGCCGGGCATGGAGGAGGAATAATCCGAGTAGCCTGCGTAGACATTGAAGGGGTCGGGGTTTTTTGACAAATTGGGGAGGCTGTTTCGTGAGGACGGGAAAGCCGCGATGGAGTGACCATGGATGGAACGTGTCGGAAGGACGGTTGTTGTCTCAAAGGCTGAAACAGGCGAACGGGGGGAAGCGTCCTTTGCCGAAAGACCGAAATGGTTAAAGGAATTGGCAGGGTGTGACGAAAGCGGTGTTGCGAGAGGAGTATCGGGGGGGGAAGCGCCAGCGGAAGACGGGGAACTTGAATGATCGACATCGAGCTCCATGTCGTCAGGATCGAAACCGCCATGTTGATAGTTTGGGAAGATGTGGTGATTTTGATCGGGGAGGTAAGCGAGGGACTGCGAGCGGAGTTGTTGCCGTGTTGCGGGCAAGGCGGCGACCGGGTGCTGTTGGTGGGAGCGACCGAACTGGTCTACGACGACGACATGGACCTCCTCGAAGTGCTGTACGAGGGCGTGGAGATCGTCTATTTGCAGACCGCAACATGAGTAGTTGCGACACTGTGGGGGGGGTGAGTCGGAGGAGTGTGAGCGAGGGGCGAACGCACCAGCTCGTCCTCGCGGTCGAAGGCAGAGAGAGCATTGAGGATGGATCCACGGTCGCTTTCGATGGACGAGGACAGTTTTGCGCACTTGAAGTCGCTGGGACTGTTGCGGAGATGGAGGGGGAGAGCGGGGAGGGATGAGGGGGAGGGACTCACTCTAACGGGCCGAGCAGTTGACCTGGGGAACAACCTGGATAGAAACGACTACCGAACGATCCCGCACGCCACGAAATCGGAGAGCCAAGAAAGTAAGAAGCGGGAGGAGAACAAGTTGGGATTGGCAACGCCATTGGAAAGTCGAGGGGGTGGAACTTGAGAGGTCCTTGAACACTGGTCTATTTAGCACAATCATCAACTCCGATACTAAATTAGGTAATGTCACACGCTTACTTAACCGGTCCGATCATTAACAAACATATATAAACACCCTCTCGGCATGCCGGCACACACCTCCCGCGCCTCCCCGACGCCAATGCACCGCCCCCACCGCCGTGCCCGCCATCGTTGGCAAGGTACTAAAACCCGTCAACTCAAAATCCCTGAGGATCCCTCGAGTGATCTCAGATGAGTCTATCAATAATTACCTCCATAATGCATCTTTGACAGTAAAGGGGTCAACGGAGCACACCATTCACTCGGACCAGGAACCTCAAGTCCCAAAGGCCACCGACCAGCACCGCTCTGCCAATCTGTGAAACACCGTGCCTTGATTCAGCCCGGTTTATGGCTCCCGCCATGCTCATGCAGCGGTACCGATGTTGTCGACTTGAACATCTACATCCCTCTGTTATCCGCCCCCGATCCCCACACCCTATTACATCCATGTGATCTCCATACATACTTGTCAGTAGATCCGTCCTTCCGTGAGACTCAACGCACAGCCCTGCCACGCGCTGCGCATAACACGGTCACTCGACACCATCTCGAGTGCTCGTTTTTGCTTACTCCTCGCTAGCTACAGCCAGCCCGTTCGACGTCGTCCGTGCGGTCCGTGAGATCCGTGATCATAGAGTACTGAGCTCGTGGCAACTCCGCAACGTAGGATTCGCCATCATCGACGTTGCTACAACAAACACCGCAGTGGATCGAAACCGCAGTACGGTGTGTATCCCGATCGTATCAGTGATAGTAATACGGTGCCCGTCGCACGCGTACATACAGCGGCAACTCGTCGTTTTGGGTCTCGCGTGAAACCCAATTCGTGAGCCGCTCCCCGCGCCCGGTCATTACGTCTTGTCTGCTTCGATTACCGTCGCCAAACGTGGGTTTCTGGAAATCTTCCCCCGCAACACCCCTCTCCGTTCAAACTTGACACCTTGAGGTGCAACGCATACCCGAACGTCGTTCGATTCGGACAAACCACTTATCCTCCCCCCTTTACAGGCTACCCGCGACGCTGTTCGCCGCCTATCAAGTGTCTCGCTTTAGCGCGTTTGACATCCCTTCGCTTCAGAAGGGGCAGTTGACATCAACGCGGACTTGGACTGGCAAAGGACACGAGCTGCTGGCAAGCTTTGCAGCCCGCCGGTTAAAGCGGCGATGCGCGATGTGGCGCATCAGCTCGGGACCTCTTAGTGGTTCAAGCTAGAACTATGTCGAACGGATGCGCCTCGAGGTGCTGGACCGGTCGAGACCGCTCCCGGTTTGAACCGCTCGAGTAGCACGGCGGTGCACACACTCCAGACGAGCCGGTCCTTTGCCTACCGAGCCTGCGAAGCGACGGTGAGTACCACCGCATCGACGTGCGTATACTTATCCCCATGTTCAAAAAAGAGTAGATTGCAAGATAAGTGGTGATAGCCCGACAATTTAGAATGTATGACACGATGACGATATCAACCTATTTTGCTATTCAGAATTTCGCATTCTGAGGGACCCGTTTACGGAACCATTCTTGACAGAACCAGACTCCGCGCGTCAACGCCGTCCAATTATCGCAGCCTTTCTCTTCATCCCCCCTTTCCCCTTCCAGATCGTTTAAATCAAAGTTCAGTGACAGTCCGTTGGGCGACGTGGCTTCGCAAGGTTGGACAACCGTCACGCATGTCAATTGTTGTAAGTACATATGCGATTGGCAGCCTGTTTACATACTATAGTACTTTTGCGTGGCCCTGAATAAAGACCTGATCCAAAACGCCGGTGATCACGGGAGTTGGATTCAGAGGGCGTTCGGAACCTTGCAGCTGATTGGTCCCAGCAGCCGTCTTCCCTGACAAACGAGCGTCTAATTCGTCGGCCAGTCGTTCCTACGTCTCCCCCGTGGGCAGTGCAATCGCGCTCACGCTTGCCCCCCAACTTCGGTCTGTCGTGGGACCAGTACCCATGTCAGTCTTGCGCTTGGTCATCCAGAGAATCCCTCGGGACGTCGTCAAGAGCGGTTGCTATCCGAGGAGGCCTGCTGATCATATCATCGTCGTGCTCCTTTGTCCCACGCCGTCCACTCTCTCTCCACGCCATCAAGAGGGTGACTTCTTTCACACCATGCGGTTTGCGAAACGATGCACAACAATAGACGATAGGGGCGTGGTCCCCGAGATCACTTCCTCGTCGTTTCACCAGCATCAGAGGTGCACAGGCGCTTCGAGACAAGTATAGCAGGGTCGAAACGCGAGCGTGCTGCGCAACCGCATTTCCTATCGTGAGTGGCCCCACTGGATGGAGCTCCCGTTTCAAAAATGACCCTTGTTCGTTCAAGTTTCCTTGTATGTTCTGTGGTACAGCCATCCGCCATGCATGATTCCTCGATTCTCAACGCCCAAAACTCTATCTGGGGTGGTGGCAATGGTGCTAATACATGCTTATCCCCTTCGGCCACATGCGATGATGATGACCGTCGGGCGCCCTCAAACCCTGAGTGGATAAGATCCACGGCGACTTGGTTGTATAACCGTTAGAGGGGACATGGCGTAGTCGTTATCTGCGATGGCGGACGATGCAATGCTTATCAACCCCACGCCTGACGGTGGGACCGTACCGCAGGCTGCGGTCTCAATGCATACGACGCTCGTTTTACACAGATCTTTGCGCGTCTGCAGGGACCACTAGATGTATCATGTAGGGTTCTGCTGTGTCCCCCCCTTCCCCCCTCCTCACACGCACTTTCGCCGCACATCAACCTTGTCCAGTTCATGTATGACGTTGAGGTGCAACTCGGCACCGCCATCGTCGACGACGTCACTCCTACTCCGTCTTTCCGCCATTGCCATAGAAATAATTATTCGAAGCACCGAGATCGTCGCATTCAGTTCGATGAGGAAATGATGTCGACCCTGGCCTCGAGGCCTTATGAGATTCAGAGAGAGAGAGAGGAAGAAGTTGGTTGGGTGAGAAAAACACGTCCAAAGTTTCATGATGGAACCAACTCTTGTCATTGTTCCCAGCGCCGTTTCGGAGGGTACCGAAATCCTAATGGATACATGTCGTCAGTGTGCGTCATCCCGCCAGTTCTGCAAAGTTCCGCAACGCCCGCCAGTGCGACTTGTTGGGACGAGGCTTTAAACAGGTCGAAGGTGACGATTGTTGGGACTTGGGACGTCCCACGGGGGTGCCGTACGCGTACGTTCATGATTCGCACCGTTGTTCTCGAAATGATGGTGTTGTGCAGACGCGTTGCTCGTCGATATGGATTCTCTCCTTGGCGTACTGGGGGATGCGGCAGATCGCTGTCTGCGAACCCGTGGTTCTACTATGAACCGCCGCCTCCCCACGTTCATCGTCGTCGATCGTTGCGACGCGGGGGTGTGAATGCTGAGTCTACCCCCCCACGGTTGTCACCTGCAAGCTTCGTCGCACATCATGATCGTACACATCATGCGAGCTGTTTGGTTCATCGTGGGATGTCTATCACTCTCCAAATCCCTTGTTTAGCGAGCTGAGGCACCGCGTGAGTGAACTTGGTATGTCTTTCGTTCGAGACTTGGCGCTGAAATTCTAGGTTTGAGGCAGGGATCGAGATCAGTTTTCTGTTATCTCTGTGTCTTTCTTTCTCTCCGTATCGCTATCTCTCTGAGAGAAACGTCAACCGTCTCTCTCTCCGGATCGAACGGCGTTACATCGTGTCCTTTTACTCGGGCACATCCGAGACTGGGTCCAGGGCTAATGCAGCACGGGAAAGTGGGATGATAGGATAGGATATATGCAAGCAGGACTGGTGGCCGTGCGTGGAGGACAGTCGTTGGAATTCACGGTGACGTTGGGGAACTCCCCCGCGTTCGCTCTCTCTGTACCTCTCGGTTTGGCGACGTCACATCTGGACGATCCATTGCGAGACACAACGTTTGTTGACGGACCGGCATACGAATAATAGGCACAGGGGGACGAATTCCGAGGCAGCGGGCCCCTTCGGACCTCAGGATAGATTTCAGGGTTCACCGGTTCACCGGTCATTGCATATGAATGAATGAATGTGATCACATGGCCCCCCTCCGAGTCGAAATGGAAACTTTGCGTTCGACGTCGATTGGCGACCAGTGCCACTCGCTGCAAAAGTACAAAATGACGCTTCTCCATTTTTGCCTCCACATGGTCTACTCTCACGAGCGGTACCGAGCAGTTGGCGACTCGTGAGTGCCAGTGTAACCATTCAAGTTCTCCCTTCATCCGTTTCCTCGCTATTCCCGGTGTCAAATTTCGAGTCGTTGACAGTTCGAGGTTCGGTGTAGGCATTGTAATTACCGTCGCGGTGACCTCTGTCATTCTTACAAGGCACAGCGCCCATTGTCAGACCGAGTTGAACGGGGGTACATATGTATATACCATTGATGCGAGTAACTTGAACTCACGCTTAATTGCTTCACGATTTCCCACAGACAAGGAACTCTTTCCGTTGGACCGACCTCCTCGCAGCACGCTTGTTACATTGTGTAGGGCCCATCATTACGATTTGGTAAGTTACTTACATTAAATTATATAACAGTTACTTAATAGCTGGAGTTTTTACTCGGTCGTTTTTGAAGACCGCCGGATAACTTCTTTGCACCCTTAGATACGTGATGGGCCTTCAATTGACAATTATCTTGCCCCTCCCTCGTCATACGCCCTCAATTGATTTGAACCGTCGGCAGTAACACAAACGTATACCCATCGCCCATCTATCTATTCTAATCTTTCAAGGCTACAGAGGATGATCCGCCGACGTGGCCGTCAACCGACCACCCGAATAATGGCTTCCCTTGAATGTACGTATACTACGTGCTGCATGCAACGAACGTGTGATACATACTGATCGAACTCGTCACGGGCCCGAGCGAAGCATTGGGGACCGCGCCCATTGCCACGTACAGCAGTTCGTTTCTCTTTTCTTTCTTTGGTTTAGGAACTTCTCGTGATCGAGTTGATATTCAAAAGTCTCTTCTCGTCTTGGGTTTGGTACGTACGTATTTTCGAGTCCGCAGTCCCGTATAGCGCGGTGAATGTATGTATATACGACGCGGGTTCCTTGCTCTCACTCCACTCTCCCGCCGCAGCGTTGGCTTAGGACTTCCGTCCGTCTATTTCTATTTAACTCGTCGCCGTCTTCCTACTACTACTTTGGGTCTGACAAGTTGTCATGCATTATCCCCATGGAGAAATGACGGGAAATGGATATGTATGTACCAGGTCCGTCGGAAGCGTGACCTACGATGACTTCCACAGATTGCCGCATCTGTTTCTTCTGTCTGCCTTTGTAGCAGAATCTTGGGCCATTCAAGGTGAACGTTAGTCCTGCTTATTTTATCTCTGTCTCTATCTTTTTTTTTCTTTCTTGGATTTCCATGGTCCCGTTGTTCCTGATGTACGTACGGTTTAGCTCTTCATGGAGGTTCGATCGCTGGTCATTGTGCGGACAATGTATTCACAGGGTCTCATCATTTGCTTGGCTCCTTGTTCGTTGTTGCCAAGCACCATGGACGGTCGCCATCGTTTCGCTCGTTGACGTTGCATGCCCTTCTCTCGTCCCCGCTCAGTACTGTGTGAGTGTCAGTAGTGAAAAGATATCTGCATGGTCGGGGTTCGTTGTCGTGGCCAGCCAGACTTTCGTATACTGGCCACGGGGGGGAAGCGTTTCCCTCACGTTCGTTTGTCCACCTTGCTACTAAGAGGAGGGACGGGCGTCTCGTCCTGTCGTCGTGTCCGGATCCATCCGTTTCTCTTTCTGATCGAGTGTTCAAGCACCACGATTTGGTTTTCCACATTGGCTCTTATTAGAGGCCCATTCCACTCACCTTTGCAGGCTGTGTGATATAGCGTGTGTGGCACGGATGACTCGGAAAAGGTACTGTCGGTACGATCAAGAAGACCAGGAATAAAGAGCAAGGCTGAACTTGGAAGCAACCGCTGTGGGCTTTTGCGTTGTTTCCATGTGGAGGTGGAGAAGAGAGGGATAGCGCGCTGAGACGATCGCAGAGAGATTTACGAAGCAGGTTGAAAAGGATGAAGCGCGAAGGCGTCTCGCTTTCTGATTCAGGATTTGAGGCACATGCTCCTTTGTCCATAGGCCAGCAGCCATGGCGAAGCGTCGGCTTCCGTCGATAAGTCTCGACCATTGTGGCGTGCGGTGGTGACCCATCTGGACAAGCATGATATATGCACTTACTGATATCCTGGTTCACGTACCACGAGTATCACTTCAAAGAAAAACAGTGAATTGTCGCAGCGATATGATATACTAGTACAGTTAGAGAGGATGAGGATATTGCGCTTGTACAGATTGGGGAAGATGGGTTTGGTAGTGTTTGTTACGAGATTGCTGCACGTATGGCTGTTGCTGAGGAGTCCCGGTTGTGAGTACGAGAGGCGCCGCCGCTTCATCGCTGGAATTTCAGGAACGGTCAAGTATGCACGGGCAACGACGAGGCATCGTCACTACCTACCCAAATACGGACTTGATAAGGTCGTCTAGCATGGCCTCCTTTTTCAGCCTTTCCTCCCGTGCTTGGGCACGCACCACTCTGTATATACACATCACACAGGTGCTCTGGGTCGCTTGTGCATCGACTCACCTCAGTTCTTCGATGAGCGCGGCGTGGGTCTCGAGCGCATACCGCATTTTCGCTTTTTGAATCACATACTTGACGAGGGCTGGCGAGCGGCCGAGCACAAGTCCTGTCTGAGGATCTACAAGCCGGAAAAGATGGGAAGGCAACCCATCGTCTTCTTCCTCGTCATCCGGTGCGTCATCGGCCTGCTCCTCCTGCGGAGGGGCGTTCTCAAAGTAGTCGGCCATGGGAGCACCTGCCTCGGAGGGTGATCGGGGTTCAACTTTGAAGGTGTTGAAAGCTGAGGGTGGCTCTACGTGTGATGCGGACTGTGTGTTCGCCTGAGGCGAATCTCCGCGTTTGCGTTTGCGGGATCCACCTCGGCCGGAGGGAGGTGGTGGCATGTTGTGTTGGAGGCGCATGTGCTTTGCAAGCGCATCGGAGCGAGTAAAAGATTTGTCACACTCTTTTGCGAGGTTCAGACGGCGAACGCGTTGAGAGAACTTTTGACTCACCTGGTCTGGAGCAAATAAACGGTTTTTCTCCCGTATGCGAACGGATGTGAGAGATGAGTGCGAAACGAGAGGTCTGAGCGAGCCCACGGCGGCTGCATGTAGACCATTCGCAGGTGTAGTTTGACTTGTGAACGCCGATGTGGCCTAGGATGTGCGCATGTCATTTGGAGAAAGGAATAAAGAGGGGGGATGCGTACTGGAGTGGATATGCTCAATGAGAGTAGGCAAGTGGGTGAACACGATGCCACAGTCGTCCCAGAGACACGTCACGGTGTCGGCGCCTCGTTCTGCTGTCGGCGCGGTCGACGACGGTCCGGGTGAACCCGAGATCTCGTCGGGTGCGGACGTGGGCACATAGCCGCGTTCGCTGTCGGACGAGTCGTCGTCGTACTTGAGCGAGGACTGCGAGAACGATGGCGACGGCGAGCGAAATCCCGACGGAGGGGAGTACATGGGAGCGGGTGTTTGTCTCTATTTGATCCGACTAGTTCGCTTCAGCTTTGAAAATTCTGTCTCGATCCTTCTCTCCTGCTCACAATCTCAGTCGTGTGCTACGGGTTCGAGTCGCATTTTTCCTCAAGACGCGAACCAGCGCGGCGATGACATCCTACTGCATACGTGACGATCAACTCAACCCATAACTTCCTTGCCTCGCTTTGTAAGGCCTGAGATCGTGAGGTCTTCTAAGAAGAACGGGTGATATCACTGGGCGTACATTGAGCGGTAACCGCACACTTTCCGTATAATTAACAACCATGGCTTCTTGTCCAGAGAACTCAGCCATGACTCTCTGGTTCGAACGGAGTGATCTTATACGTGAGTTATTTAATTCACGATAAAAAGCAGTCAATATCCCCAGGTATACGTGTATGTTCATCAACTCTGATCAAGGAATGAACCTTTTTTTACCCGATAGAGGAAGGAAGGGCCGACGTCAATTCCTAATGTATGGGACATCCTTAAGATCGAGGTTTCAAGAAAGACAGGTAGTGTGACTTGAGCGTCTTTCCTTTATTATCACCTACCTGTTTGAGTTCCCCGCGTCGTCGTGCAGGTAGCTCCTGCTTTGGACAAACTTTTACGTTTACTACCCCCGATAAGCATGCGCTTTCAGGTTCCTATTCTTGGAATCTCCGTTGGCAAAGTTCAGATGGAACTCAACAGAGTTCGTGTTTGATGCGGAGTGTGATTATCGCGTGAGTCTGTCCCTTCCAGGTGAGCGGCACAAAGTATCCGTTTTGGTATCATTCTATTGTTTCCTCGTTCTATGTAGAAGCTGATGTTACGAGATCAAGTATTCTCCGGTACGTTGTGCTATCCCTCAGTGATATGTTCCCCGATCTAACAACTTACTGGATCATGATACATGAAATTTTGTATTTCGAGTGCCAGTGCTGGGGACATACGCCGGCTTTCGACCGCTAATTGATTGCAATCAGAGTACTTTGAGAACTCGGTTGCGCACCAACGAGCAAGAAAGTCCTTTTCCACAATCACATAAATAAATATCCAAGTTTATCAAGCAGTGCTACACCCTGAGTTCAAGTTGGTCAAGTCTGCTTGCTTCGTTCATTCGAACTTGATAACGGATCTCCCCCGTATCCCTAGGTGGTAAGACAGCGAATGTTTTGTAGGTCGACGTGCCAGTCCGTGGATGCAAGGAAATGGCTGAAAATGAATAGACCAGTTCAGGGGGACCGGTTGCATGCAGGCTAGAAGCTAGTTGTGCCCAGCTGAGGGGCCGCCTTATCCTGGGATGCAGGCCCCTCGTGCAAGCCATTGACGTATGGTCGTGTGGTAATTGCCACCTCACCTGTGACCCATCATCTCTAACTTGAATGATCACTCACCGTAAGTACTGCATCAAAGCGGTCGCAATTGCGATTCGCCACTGGCTTTGACACCAACAATTCAGCAACTCCACTACAGAGGCCTTTGACTTAGGCAGATGCACATTGAAGCCCGTATTGCAGCAGGAAATGGCTCTCAGCAGCTCGCAGACCTACCCGTTTCGATGTCTTGTCAACTTCAAATACCATCGTCAACGTCAACACACATGTATATTTACGTCTGCCCGTCATGGCATTTTGAAGCGGTTAAGATGGTGATTTACGTGTCTATGTTGGGAGGTATGATATTATTTTACCGGTTTCAAGTTTCAACCTTGCTCCGTCCGAAATGACTAAATGAGACGCTGCGTTTACTGTGACTCTGCCACACTTTTCCTCGCCATCCCACATCGGAACTAGCTCGGGATGATCGTGCGATTGCCCACTCGGATCGAACTCCATAACTCGTATCATACAGTGCGTTGGTTCTCATTCCAAATGTCAGCAATAAACCGATCTCTTAAAGACTTATAAGTATGTTATTTAGATCTCCGACCATCTCAATTCATATCATGGGGTAGCATATAAGTAGGCCAAGGACCCATGATCGTCTTAAGTGCTGATTGCTGCCTGTCCCCTCTTAACCTCCATAACCTGGGCCATGGCTACACCAGATGTCCAACGTATAATCCCAACCAACTATAAGTGAGTGGGCAAATATGCAGTGAGACCGATGCATGATATCTCATGTGCACTCTCACTAGTTGGGATCTAGCGGCCATCCCTGCATCCAGCACATGGGTACCCCCTCAATGGTGCATTCGTTTTACCAACCGTAATCTACTCATATCTGACTCCATTCAGGATGACGACTCCGAACACTCCTCCGCAGATACCAAAACCTGTGAATTTCAACGGGTTCGGAGAGGCTTGGGATCCTTATCGCCCTTCGTTTCGTGGAGTCGACCTGGTAAAAAAACACGACCATGGATGAATGGACAGTGCGACTGAATGAGGGTTCTAGACTAAGGCGGACACTCGCTTGAAAGTTCCTAATGTGGAGATCAAATCAGGCAACAATGATACGCCCATTGCCTTCGTTGATGTCAACATCATCGACTCCACTGGTGCAGCACCGTATCGAGGTGACGTTCTGGTCAGAGGACAGCGAATCATCAGCGTCGGCACGAAACTTACACCCGAGGCACTGCAAGGTGCCACTGTCGTTGAAGGTAGAGGCCGCACTCTAATGAGCGGCCTCTGCGACGCCCATGCACATGCGACTTGGATCGACTCTGTCACGCTTGATGACATCACTGCTTTACCCATTGAGCAACACATCGTCCGGTCTTTCGGGAGTGCGAGGCAGTTCTTAGATAGTGGTTACACTATGTGTCGTACGTCGTTATTTTGCTTGGTCTTCGAAAGTTCATACTAACCGGTCTTCAGTGGGTGCTGCTTCAGCGAGGCCGCAAATGGATCTTATGGTTCGTAACGCTATACAAGTCGGTGACAATCCCGGCCCTCGCTATCTTGCTAGTGGTCAGGAGGTACGTGCCCATTTGTACCCTTGAGGGACAACACGTTGAGTCCTCCAGATGGCACCGCGCAAAGGTGCTCTTTGTGAGGGAATCACCTCATATGTTGAGACCGCAGAGGATATCACAAAGACCATCAATACATTCGCTGATGCAGGTGTTGACAATGTCCGTATACTTTGAAAAACTTTTTTCTTCTCCCCTGCCAATCACACTTGATGGTTTCTCCAGGTCAAGCTGTCTATGAGTGGTGATGAAATTCTCGAAGATCTTCGTGCTGAGGACAGTACTTTCCCAGACGAGCTGGTCGCCGCTGGTGTTGAAGCTGCTCACGCAAAAGGCATCCGTGTTTGTTCTCATGCTCGCGCCGACGAGTCTATCCGGCAGTGCCTGCAGTATGGAGTCGACATTCTGTACCATTGCTGTAAGTTCTCAGCACTCAACGAGAGCATTACATTTATACGAAGTAGCGTTCATCTCCAACGAATCTATGGATGCTCTTGAAGCACAGAAAGACCGAGTTTACGTGGCTCCTGCCATCAATATCCTCTACTCGACCCTGCTCGTTGCTGAAAAAGAGGAATGTAAGATTTGATTTATGTTCAGCTTTTAGTCTATGACTTATTAGTTTGCATGGTTTTGTAGTCGGTTTCAAGAAATCTGCAGTGGGAAAATATAAGCGAGAACTGGACATATGCATTGCTGCCTTGAAGGAAATGAAGAGACGTGGTATTAAAATTCTTCCAGGGGGCGATTACGGGTAACGTTTCCATACCTGAACAAAGGATGCGGTCTAACCTCTGTCCCATTAGATTCGCATGGACACCCCACGGGTAGTTACGCATCGTTGCATCAAGTTCAAGGCAGCTAACTCTGTTTAGTTCCTACCAGGATCTCGAGCTTTTCGTCAACCTCCTCGATTACACGCCAATGGAGGCAATTCTGTCTGCTACCTCTCTGGGAGGCGAGCTGATGATGCATCCCCATGAGCTTGGAAAAGTTCAGCCAGGTTACTATGCTGACCTCATTCTCGTCGATGGCAACCCTCTCGAGGACATCAGCGTTTTGACTGCGACCAAGGGCAAGCTTGATGTCGTAATGATTGTGGGGTTTCTCGTGATCTGAAGTGAGAAGTTACACGACTAATTGAACCTACAGAATGGACAGATTCACAAAGCTAAAAACACAGACTGAACAAACTGCCTTATGCACCATGCATCAGGCACTGCCCCTGCACTTCTGAATTTCTTGGTGGTCGATGGATACGAGCATATAAGTTGTTTCGTTTTTATTCTCAGTTGCATCTTGTCTTATGCAAATCCATCGACGATGTAACATTAGTATAAGAGATCTCGGTTCTTGCTGATGGTCAGACTTAATGAATGGTACTTCATGTAGCTCGTGGACGTTGCGCACCGCGGCCACTGCAAAGCTATCGTCAGTACCGTTTTCGTGGGCTGCGTCAAGATTGCGTCAAACAATACGACGGTGAATCAGGGAGGGGAACAACTTCTCGAGGCTCTCCGAGTCGGGGGCGTTGTTTCGTTGCTAGGGGCCATTCCTGTGAATGTCGACCGTGATTCAAAAACGAAGTAACGACAGCGGAGGGATTAACGACTGCAAAGTTATCATTGCCGTGCCAGTGGGAGGCGCCTGTCACTGTTCCAATGGTCGGGTTTGGGGTTTTTGGTCTTCAAGCTTTGCTGGGCGGTTGGATAGATTGGCTAGGGGGAAACATCGGATAGACCATGGTACGTGGTAACAAGTCTGTGGTGACTAGTCGAACGCTTGTAATGGTACTAGTGGAAAGTGCAATTTGAACCCTGGCATGGCATGATGCGCAGCGCCGCCGCATCTGCTCGGGTAACGTTCACTCGCTTTGGAAGTTGACAACGCCGCCACTATAGATGCATGCAGCTCGCCAACCAATGTTATTCCCAATCGTCTTACTTCTTGTGTGTAACTACTAACTCACTGTTTTTCCTGTGGGTGAACTCTATGGGCGGCCAGTTATTTTGGATGTTATTATCTCAGAAGAATCATGAAACACCTTCGTCAGGACTCAGCATTTGGTACGAGGATCCATGTTCTTGATGTTCGCTCGTCATGACTATATCCAAGTCCAGGCCCAGGCGCATTGGCTCCCACCTCATGAAACGGACTGGGAACTCCCCTCCACGATAAATGCGGTAATTCGGATGCAAGTATTACTTATGCGACATCTGCCGCACTTCGCAAACTCAAGAGTCAACGTTTCAGCCTTCTTCCAGCCATGTATTCTCATCGAATCCACCAAGCTGTGGTTTTTCTGTTCCTCATTCTTGGCCAGCTGGTGCTTTGTATTCGTGCAGCCTTCCTCTCACCCCAGATTCCATCCGTACAATCATTTTATCCTGACGATTCGGGACAGGTGTTCGTCCTCAGCCCTGAGACAGAGATTCTTGTCGACAAAACCCATGCATTTCACCGCGACTCTCAGCCCAATGGACCCACGCTACTCAACTTTGCAACAACTTTTCGGTCTGATTTGGTCCACTTGACATCATTCATGCTCCCCGAAGTTGAAATTACGCTGCTCGATTCTGCTCACTCCATCAATGGTGGATCAGCCATTGTGCTTACAATCGATTCCTCGAACAGTCATACACATTACTCAGGCATCCCCACTATGGAGGCTTACGACTTCCGTATCTCAAATTCCTCTTATGTTATATCTGGTTCAGGGTCTGTCGGCGCATGGTGGGGAACGAGAACTTTGCTGCAACAACTTGTGCTGGCCGAGCAAGGCCCCAACGGAATATACATCATTCCAGCCGGAAACGGCACGGATAGCCCAGGCTGGGAGGTACGAGGTTTTATGCTTGATGCTGGACGCCATTGGTACACGACCGAATTTCTTGGTAAGTGTTTCTTTGTGAACAATGAATGGTCCTGATCTTTCTTATCTTTTTTAGCCGAAATTTGCACATACGCTTCCTTTTTCAAGATTAACGAGTTTCATATTCATGCCTCCGACAATCTCTGGATACCTACCATACTCTATGGCCCTAATTGGCGTTCGCTATATTCCGGATTCCGGTTCGAACCCCCTCAAAGTTCACCTGTCTTCGGCCTCGTCCCTCGCCTCAATGAATCGTGGAGTACTGTTCGCTTTACAGATCTGCAGTCACACTGCACAGGGCGTGGCGTAGCCATCATACCAGAAATCGACACTCCAGGTCATTCCCTTGCGATATCACAATGGCGTCCGGAGCTCATGCTGAACGGAACTCCCGATGTCCTCAACTTGAGTTATCCTGATACCATACCTACTATCCAGTCCATTTGGTCCCAATTCCTTCCTTGGTTCTCGTCTGCAGAGGTCTCCATCGGTGCTGATGAATACTTGACATCGCTCGCTGATGAGTACATCGCATTCGTTAACGAGATGTCGTCTTACATAGGAGAGATCGGGGGGAAGAACATTCGTGTTTGGGGTTCATACGAGCCAAGCAACGTGACTTCCATTTCGACCAATGTAACGATACAGCATTGGGACTTCCCATCCTCTTCGATTCCTGTCAACCTTCTCGATTCCGGTTATCGAGTCATCAACTCCGGGCAGTCTTTCCTCTACCTCGACGGAAAAATTTCTGCGGAAGGTGGTTTCCCTCAAACCCTTAATGTCTCTCTCCTCTTTTCTGGTGCAACCCCGGAAGGTGGTGGATGGGCACCCAATATCTTTACCTCAAATGATCCTGGAAACAACACGTACTATGATAATGTGGGACTCAGAGGTGCCGTCTTCGTGCTTTGGAATGACTGGGGACCGAATGCCACGACGCCCCTGGAGACTTACTACCAACTTTCGCAGTCTCTAGCTGTGTTTGCGGAGAAGACCTGGGCAGGTTCTGGAATCCGAGCAACAGAGCTGACGATGGATCAATTTGAAGCTGTGTATCCCATACTTAATGCACGCGCGCCAGGACAGAATCTGAACCGTGTTGTGAAGGGCAAGTCGTTGAAAGCAGGTGACATCGTTTTTGCATTCGAAGATCTGCCATCCCTTCCGTTTAATACTGGAGTGGAATCCGTTGGTCCCCCATATACCCTGGTGTTCCGTGTACGACCCACTGCTGCGGATGTACAAACGACAGGCAACACTACGGATGCAGGGTTATTCAGGGGAAGAGATTCGTCGTTGTATGCATCTTCCCTCACGTTCTCCTCCAACGCGGAGTACTACCCGTTACCACCTGCATTCCAGCTACGGTCGAATATTTGGACTAACGTGACCATTCAGGCAACTAGGGACTATACCTTTGCCATAGTTGTTCAGGAGGATGGTCAAACGGAGACTTACTGGTACCAAACTACTCTGAATATATGGGATGACTATCTCATACAAGCTAACATGTCGTTTGCTGCACCATCTGCAACAATTGGCAGCGAGGGGTTTAAAGGTGAAATAGCGAATGTGATATTGCGTATTGACTAAATATCAAACCTACGTACGAGCCCTGTTACTATGCGCCCGAGGTATCATTTATCTTGATGGTTTCCGAGATCAAGAAATTCGCTTCATAGCTCAGGTGGAGCCAGAGTTCTAGTCCAAGTGTCTTTGTTTCACTGTGATACCATGTATGGTGTAAACTTAAGTACTTGTTTCAATTTTGAGTACACGCGAATAACTGAGTCGCTTTTGGTCGTCCATTTGTTATCATGATTCCCAAGCGAAATCTCTCGACTACGATTCCGGTCATCCGCCATTGCCGTTGCTACAACAGATGCTGATGTGGATCGAACACACGGTAGGGTGCGTATCGCAGCGCTACGCTAAGCATGATTGCAATGGTGAATTCAAGGTGCTCGTTGCGCGCGTTATCGACCCGTCGTTCCTAACCATCTTTGCCAGGTAGCGTTCATCTCCGGTGAGTCTCCGGATGCTCTTGAAGCATGGAAAGCCCAGGTCTACGTGGCTCTTGCCATGAACTTCTCCTGCTCGTCTTGGCTCATCGTTGAGAATGATTCACTGCACGTCCAGTTTTTCTCATAGTACTTACTTACTTTCCACGGTTTTGTTAACCTATCCTCATCTTCCAGTGCGTGATCGGCCTGCTTGCTCCTCCTGTTATGGAGGGGCATTCTCAAAGTAGTCGACCATGGGAGCACTCACCTCGGAAGGTTATTTAACTTTGAAGGTGTTGAAAGCGGAGGGTGGTGGCTCTGTGAGCGACGCGATCTGTGTGTTCGCCTGAGGCGAATCCCCATTTGCGTTTGCGGGACCCACCTCGACCGCAGGGGGGTGGCATGTTGCGTTGAAGGTGCATGTACTCTGCAAGGGCATCGGAGCAAGTAAAAGGCTTGTCACACTGTTTTTTGCGAAGTTTAGACGGCGAATGCGTTGAGAGGGCCCCCGAACCACCTGGTCGGGAGCAAGAAAAACGGCTCTTCTCCCGTGTGAGAGATGGGCGCAATGCAAGTGGTCTGAGCAAGCCACGACTGCATGTAGACCATTCGCAGGTGTAGTTATATTTTTGGATGCCGATGGCCTAGGATGTGCACGCGTCATTTGGAGAAAGGGATAGAGAGGAGGGATGCGTACTGGAGTGGATGTGTTCGATGAAAGTGGGCGGGTGGGTGAACACGATTTTACAGTCCCCCTAGAGACACGCCACGATGTCGATGCCTCGTTCTGCTGTTGACGCGGTCGATGACGGTCGCGTTCGCTGCGGACAAGTCATCGTATTACAGTACTGAGTGACCAGGAGTCGTAGCCAACGTTGTCTCTATTTGATGCGACTAGTTCGCTTCAGCTGCCTTTTCCATGCTCAAGTACTTCTCTTCTGCCTAGTATACTATCTCAGTCGTGTACTTCGTACCCGCCGCATTTTTTCATATCCAGCGTTGCGATGACATCCTACATGGAAAATACGGGACATGTCAATTAGCTCAACCTTACAGACTCGCTTGAATTCAAGCCATGGCCACCCCGGCTCGCTCCGTACCCTGCTGAGACCGTGAACCTGGTCTTCTCTTAAAGAAGCACTGGTGATACAATCGATCGTACATTGAGCGGTAACCACACACTTTCCGTATAACTAACAATCATGACTTCAACCTGTCCAGAGAACTCAGCCATGATCCTCCGGTTCGAACGGAGTGATCTTATGTGTGAGTTATCTAATTCATGATAAACGCAGCCGACATCCCCATGTATACGCGTATGTTCGACATGCAACTTCAATTCTGACCAAAAAATGAACCATTTTACACCAGATGGAGGAACTATCGACGACACTGCCTAATGCATGGAACCCATCCTCTTGATCGTATGGGTTTGAAATCTCAAGAATGATAGGTAATGTGACTTCAGTGCCTTTCCAATGGACCATTGTTATTACATACCTGTTTGATTTTTCCTCCTCGTGCCAGGTAGCTGTCTTACTACCTCCGATAAGTATGTGCTTTCAAGTTCCTGTTCTTGGAATCTTCCGGTGGCAAAGTTCGGATCATCGGATCTCATCACGGTTCGTGTTTGATGCGGAGTGTCACGGTGATTATCGCATGACTATCTCTTCCAGGTGGGTGGCGCAAAACTTGAATATGATCCGTTTCGGTATCATTGAATTTTTTCCTTCTATGTAGAACCTGATATTACCAAATATTTTTTAGATGGTGCGTTGTCGCTATCCCCTCAGTGATAACCTGATGGGTAATGATACCCAAGGTTTTGTATCTCGAGTGCTTGCGACATACATCGGCTTTCAACTGCATCGGTGGTCAGCGAACGCTGATTGGCGGTAATAAGGGCACTTTGCGAGTTCGGTTGCGCACCAACGGACAAGCATGTCCTTTTCCACGGTCACATAAATCATGACCAAGTTTACCAAGCAGTGTTGCACTCTGAATTCAAGTTGGTTACCTCTCCTTGCTTCGTTCATTTGGACTTGATAACAGATCTCCTTTCCATCTCACCCGTATCCCTAGCTGGTAAAACCGTTCGTTTCGGCGGACACTTTGCAGGTCCAGTCCGCGGATGCAAGGGAGTGACTTAAAATGGACAATTCATGAGGGGCTGGTTGTACCCAGCTGAGGGTGCTGCTTTAACCAAGGATGCGGGCCTCTCGTGCAAGCCACTGACGCATGGTCGTGTGATGATTACCACTTCACCTAACGGCTCTCACTTGAATGATCAGTCATCGTAATTATTGTCGTAAGTGCGGATTACTGCCTGTTCCCTCTTAACATCCATTGCCTGGGTCATGGCAAATTCAAACTAACTATAAGTGAGTGGTCAACCTTGCTGGTAGTGAGATCAATATATGATATCTCACGTACACACTCCCACTAGTTGGGATCTAGCGGCCATCCCTTCATCTAGCACATAAGCACCTCAACAGTGCATCCGTTGTATCGTAATCCACTTCAGGTCGTACTGACTACATTCAGGATGATGCTTCTGAAGCCTCCTTCGCAGATCCCCAAAACTGTGTGTTCGGAGAGGAAATCCCTGTTACCCTTCGTTTCGTGGAGTCGGCTTGGTAAAATGTGAAAATGGATGAATCATGGATGATACAACTGAATGAGTTGCTATTAGAGTAAGGCCGATTCTCGCGGAGTCTCGCCTGAATGTTCCCAACGTAGAAATCAAATCAGGCAGCAATGATACGCCCACTGCGTTCATTGACGTCAGCATCATTGCAGCACCATATCGAGGTGACGTTCTCGTCAGTGGACGGTGAATTATCAGCGTTGGCGGAAACTTCATGCGATTGATCCGGCCATGCTTGATGACATCACCGCTTCATCCATCGAGTAACATATCTGGTCTTTCAGGGGTACGAGAGTGTGAGGCAGTTCTTAGATAGCAGTTACACTATGTATCGTCATATTGCTAGGTCTTCCCAAAAGTTTACAACAAATAGATGTTACTTCAGCGAGGCCGCAAATGGATCTTGTTGTTCATAACGGTGGTGTACAAGCCGGTTCTGGATGCATATACTATTAGTTGTACTGACATACCTTAAATTAACCGAATTAAAGATATTTAATAACAAGAGGACGCTTATAATGTATGCCAGTGTGGACCAAGCCTCACCCTTACTCCGAGTCATAGAAGCTGTAGAAAAAGGAGAAAGGTTAAAGAAATACTTGAGGACACACCTAAGCGTGTCCCCAGGGTGTGCGATGGAACATAGGTCGCGTCTGAGCCGCTCCACCTCATAGAAAACACGGTCTGCGCGATTTTCTACATCATCGATGCATTCGCTGAGCTCCTCAACTCGGTGAGTGAGCCTGTCCAAGTCATTCCACTGCCCGCCGAGTCCTTCAAACCGCCTGTCGTATCTTTCTAACTGCTCACCCAGCCTTTTTAAACGGTCGCTGAGTACTTGCATCCGTTCCTCCAGTCGCCAGTGGGTTTCGTGAATTAAGTGGCGTCGGGTAGATATATCCACTCATGCCGTTGTTTGGTCGATGTCATCGAGGTGTCTTCCGACCTCATTGAAAGCGTTTATATTTCACGACAGCATTTGAGCTGGGTTGACTTTGCCCACTGGCACCGCCGGACCGCCAGCGAGCTGCGCAGCCTAATAAATAATAATGTGCGTGAGAGTGTCAGTGCTAACATGAATAAGAAATGATACTTACTCAAGTGTAAATTACCTCGTGAAGAAGGTCATTTAATTGTCGGACTCGGAGGGAATTCGACACACCATGGAGTGAGTTCCACTGTGTGATTTTGCAGAATGTTGGTGGCACTAAAAGTTAGCATCGTAATCGGTGAAAAGTGGTGATGTAACCTTCCACTGGCACTTGGCAAGATATGACTACGTGGGTCGGTTTTTTGTTGTTTTATGTCTTGTTCTCCCTCATTCTTATCCCTGCACCCCGTAACGATGACTCCCCGCGGGGTTTTATTATGTATTCACAAAGCCCGGAGATGTTTTCGAAGACGACGAGTATGTTGTGTATAACGCGGATGCGATCCGTGCTGCCTACCTGGTCTTGCCAGTGTACGAAACGGCGTGTTGGTCGGCTTCTTTTCAATAACAGAAGAGAAGGGGAGGGAGTGATGCAATTGGACGATATTGCGGAGCCGCTGGTGCTTACGGGTGCGTCGTTGGTATGAGATGATGGCTCTGTTATCATGTTATGTTACCACACGGACTTTGTATCCCTCTTTCCCCACCCCTTTTTTTTTCGAGGCCGTGCTTTCCGCGATGGGGTCGCGTTACAGGCACAGTGTGGGGGAAAGGGGGAGGTGGGAGGGTCCTGTGGGACATTCGTGATACAGCTTTTTACAGGATTCAGAAGGTTGGCTGTGTCGTTTTTATTTCTACTAATCCTGTTTTTAAAATCAATACCGCTGACATAGATCTAAATATATAATACACATGGAAATTATACTTTGGGTCATGAAAGAAGAAGTATAGGTACACTGATAGATAGCCTACGCCCATTTTGTTGATCAGGTCCGAGACATCCGTGTGGCAGTGCTGATGCGGCTTCGGCGGTTAGATCACGCTGAGTCACGTTGATTCGGGCTCGTTATCTGTTGTTGCATCGGGTTCGATAGGGGAGACCCTCGTGGAGACGGACGAGTTGTGGGAAAAGTTCCGTGGCTTCATAAGTACTTATACAACTGTACATGGGGGCTGTACTTGGAGACACGCTGCTGCGGACTGTATGCCACCTGACAATTTGTCTACCCCCAACCAGCCACCTCGGAGCACTTTGGGTCGTTCATTGTATAGCGTTGAGATACATAGGCCCTGTGACCGTGAGGATCCGAGTCGTGTGGAACCAACTCTAAAATATGTACTTCAGCACCGCCACTGGTGTCAATCGTTAGTAGGTCATCATGCGGCTGTGAAGACCATTGGCCCACGTCTCCGCTTTCTTCGCACACGGCCCGTCCCTGCACCTTCCCACATGAGTGGAGGGCGGGTGTGTCATGAGATTTGCTGCTGAAGATATGAAATCGATGTCGTCCTTGCTGCCAGTCAGACGTCAATCCCCGAGATACGATTCAATCACCGTCGCTGTCGTGATTCAATCGTGATTCTTTTGCCAAAGGTCGGTGCATGTGGCAGACGGGTGACTTGATTATGTTTCATATAAGACGGTCGTCACTCTGACGTCGTACAGATAAGCATGATGGGCGATAAGAGCCTAGTTATCTAGCTATGCCAATCCGAGGGAAGGTAGCCTCCCCGAGGTGACAAACCCCGTTTTAGCTTCGGTTGAGGCCTCCGCCAGCCAATCAAGGCTCGTGAGACAACAGTAATATCTCCCCTTCCGCGTTACGTTACAACTGCAGATAGGCTGGTCTAACGAAGTCGGATACATACTCGTGTGAGCGGAGGATTCGCGTGCTTCTGGTTAGTCGGCGATAGACGCTGTCGATACGATGGCATCAGGAGCGAGATAAGGATGTACGGGTGGGTTTTCCCATGCTTTGTTGTGTTTGTTGTGACGAAGACGTCGATGATGCGAAATTCGCAATTTGAGACGGTTGAGGTGAACAAGGACGCGTTCGCGTCGTTACGTGACGGTATCCAAAATGGATTTCTTTCGGATGGCGGAACCGGGGTGGCTAGTGTAAGGTGGGGGAGACAAAGTGCTATGTTGCAATGGGCGCGTGATTCATTTCGGCGAAATAAGGATGTTGACTGAGACATGTCAACAAAACAATCATGAGGACAAAACAACGGGTGGATCAAAGGCGGAACAGATAAGCAGGCTTAATAAGGGCACGCCTCGCAGTGCTGGAGGTCCGTTTCGAGGACGGAGGGGAGTCGTGCAGGCCTTGCAGGAATGTCGTGGAAGGCTGTAATAGGGAACGTGGACTACCATGCCGACGAGGGGGTCGTGTGACAACAATCGACCAATCGGAGCTCGCGATAGGGGGGGTGTTAATTACGTACTCCGTTCTGCTTTAAAACCCGGATGCTTTGGTATCGCACCCAAGCCAGGTGTCTCAGAACATGCGCAGTCTGACCACCGTCACCCTCGCCGTTCTCGGCCTCGCAGCACACTCCCTCGCTCACTCTATCCCTCCCCCGCTCACCCCCACCCGTAGAAAGACTCTCGGTTTCGGTCCAGACCTTCCCCACGCACGCTTCGAGGCCGTCGACGTTCATCCCTTTGCTACCCTCGACGTCTCAAAGGGCCCCTATGCTGTCGCACAGGACTTCCTGAGCCACCACGACGACTTCAACGCTGGACGGACCTACGTCATCCGTCCTGACTCCTACACCGACCATGCTACTGGGGTCACGCACATCTACGCCCGCCAACTCATTGGCGGTATCGAGGTGGCCAACGCACACGTGAATCTCAACATCAAGGACGGTAAGGTGCTCTCCTTTGGTGACTCCGTGAGTGTTCTTTGTTACTCTCCGTGCCGTCCGCGCTCACCCGCGTTCCGTCCCGAAGTTCTTCATTGGAAACGCCGAACAGAATTCCCACGTTCCTGTCCACCCCCACGCCGGCCACTGTGCTCAGCTCGCATCCGCTCTCGATGTCCACCGCTCCCTCCTCCAGACACCCCTCACTTCCACCGACCGCACGAGGGTTGCCCATGGCCTTGCCAATCTCGAGCACATTCACGACTCAAACTGTGCGAGCGTGCCCTTCCTTTCCTCTTTCATGCATCAGGGCAAGGTCGACATGGACCCGAGACGCCCGCTCTTGACCTTCCTCGCCTCCGCTCTCCCAGAGAGCCACCCTGCCTATGGCTCTCTCCAGGGTAACATCGAGGAGCACGCCAGCAACATCCTCATGACCCCAGAAACCCATCTCCTCGGGGAACATACCACTATCGGCATGTCTTTGACCAACGTGCCCGGTGCCGTCAGCGAGGTCAAGTCTCGCGTCGTCTGGATGCAGGTCCCCACGGAACACGGCGTCAAGCTCGAATTGGTCCACCGTGTATGTATACTTATACCACCGTCTTTCCCTCTTCTCATCCTTACCATGTGCTGCAGTTCGAGGTCGAGATGGAACACAACTGGTACGAAGCCACCATCACAGCGTCGACCCCCCACCGCATCGTTAGCGTTGTTGATTGGGCGAGCGATTCTCCCATGCCAATGCCGATCATCACGGAAGGTGAGTGCGGACTTGTTCATCCGCAGCTGTGAGAGTCTGATTGTCAACTTGCGTCTCTTGTTGACATGACGTTATAATCGTGTCTTGTCTACCTGTCCCGAATACAGGCAACCGTCTCCCTAACCTCGGTGCTTTCATCACTCCTGGGTCTACCTTTGACTCGGTGGCCTCTGCACTCAAGGGAAAGGGAAGAAGATTGGGTAAGGCTATCGGTGTCAAAGGCAAGTGTGATTTGTTCTTGAGTGGGATTTTCTGATTGACTTCTTCCTTAGGTTCCAAGTCGTATGCCCCTACTCCACAGAACCCACAAGTTCCTCATCTGACCAAGGCTTCCTACCTTGTTTTCCCTTGGGGTACAAACGATCCCCCCGAGGCTGCTGTAAGGAAAGCTGCCAGTCATGGAGAACCGAGTATGTGCGCTTTGTCCCCCTGATTTCGTCACTTAATGTGTTCTTTCAGGTGGGACCTCATACCCACTGTCATATGGTAGAGAATTTGTAAAGGAATCAGGCGACACTGTAGCTTCTCCGGCGGGTTGGCACGCCCTTCCTTGCTCTAAAGACCCCAGTATTGATGCGGATCACAAATCTGCCTGTGGTAAATACTCGTCTGATTATGGCTTCAAGTGCAGACAACTAACTCGTTCGTTCAGCGGAGTCGTACTGGCGCAAGACCAAGACGACGTGGGGAAACAATGTTTTTGCACACGAAAACTGGGAAGGCAGGGAGCGTTGGATTTACAACGAGCGCCCGCTAGGTAACCATGCCCTCTCTTCTTCTTCGCTAACCCAAGCTCACGCCCATTCATAGCTGATGCGGATTCCACTTTTGCATACCCATATTCTCCTGAGCCAGCGGATAGCGAAGTCGACTCAATGGTACAGGCCAAGGCACATATTAATGCAACTGTAACACAGTTGTTCTATACCAGCAACATGGTCCACGATCTCTTCCATCGGCACGTATGGTCGCATGATCTGCTTTCCTGTTCTCATAGTTTAACAGTTACGGTTTCAACGAAGTTTCTGGAAACTTCCAACAATTCAACTTCGAGAGAGGTGGTGCAGAGGGCGATGCTATAATAGCCAATGCACAGGACGGAAGCGGTTTCAACAATGCAAACTTCATGACTCCACCTGATGGGCAGAATGGGTCCGTATAAACTCACTCGTGATTTCCTTAACTCCTCATCGTTATCGTGCAGCCGTTGCCGAATGTACCTTTGGAACACTGCTTCACCCTACCCCGATGGCGACATGGAGGCTGGCATTGTCATCCATGAACTGTCTCATGGCCTTTCTACTCGTCTGACCGGTGGACCAAAGAACTCTGGATGCCTTGGTTGGGGAGAGGCTGGAGGCATGGGCGAAGGATGGGGCGGTCCGTTTCAATTTGTATTGGTCTGCTGCAAGCAACTGACCCCACTCAGACTTCATCGCTACTTCTGTCCGTTCCACTTCGACGTACGCGGACTACCCCATGGGTGCATGGGCGGCCAACAACGTGGATGGTATCCGCAACTACCCGTACTCTACCAGCCTCGAGATCAACCCATCGACGTACCAGACCCTGGACAAACCAGGTTACTGGGGTGTTCATGCAATTGGCGAAGTCTGGGCCGAGATGCTATGGGTTGTTCAGCAACGATTCATCGCCAAACATGGTTTCTCTGAGACCCTTTTCCCTCCCGTCCCGGATGCTGATGGGACGCTTCCGCCTAACGACTTCTATCGACCACAGACGTTCAACCGTCTGACTGGATCACCCAACCCACTGGTTGCCAAGCATGGCAACACGCTGCTGTTGCAACTGGTATTGAACGGAATGAAGATGCAACCTTGCAGCCCCAGCTTCTTTGACGCAAGAGATGCGATTATCGAAGCCGATAAGGTTTTGACGGGCGGCGAGAACGTTTGCGATATCTGGGAAGGGTTCGCCGAGAGGGGGATGGGTGTGGATGCCAAGGTTGTTGGCAGTACACCTTGGGGTGGAGGTGTTCGCTCGAATGTAAGTTATGTCATGCCAATGTACTATGACCGAGTTGACGTCTCCCACAGGGCTTCAGAGTTCCATCTCAATGCCGTCCAGGCGAGCCACAGCCAGAGCCGGAACCGGAACCAAAACCCACTCCTGGTGAACCTGATGACTGCGACCGTGTACTCCCCTGGTGTTGGGTCAAGAACCGGATGGGCAAGTGGACACCGAGGTTGCCTTGGGGCCGTAACTATTACGATTGATTGCACGAGTGGAAACACGTTTAACGATCACACATCTATTTACCCGCATATGATACCTACTAACTAGGATATAGATGCCGGAATCACTTGTGTTGCAGTCACGATTGGTCGTATATTTCTTGTTCCCTGGTCTTGATTTGCTTTGCCTTCTGCTTCGATGACTTAATATGCGCTGCTTATAGTTGTTATTGATCCATCCACATACATGTAAATGCTATTGATGACCTCGACCGGATAATCGCTGGTACTTGCGGAAAGAACACGCTGTGATACGATAAAATGGCCTTGCTCTCCAACAGCCTAGTAGAGGCAACGAAGAGCTCAAATTTGAACTGGGCGTTTCGGAATATGCGGACTAACGAAGAAGTAGCGGCCGCTCATCGACCATCGATCATTCACCGAGCTCTGAAGCCGTTCAACCAACCGTCCACTACTCATCATTATGGGGGTGGACCGTCTCGATTGAACCTCGTCTTCGTTGTTCGTAGTTCCACAGCACAGTTGAAAGACGTTTGGGTTCGGCCTGCTATTCTGTGTGCCAGTGCGCCGTTCCAGTCCCTCCCCACCGGTGACAATGGCCACAAGGACACCCAACGACGTTTGAAGGACAAAGCTGTCCCGGGTGACTTTTTGAAGATGACCCGCACGCCGGTTGAACGTACGTTTCTTTCGTCCACATTCGTGTATCTCGACGTGGCGGCGCGACCAGGTGTTTACTCACGCCTAGACAGGGCGGGCGGGGCGGACTCGATCGAGGTAGCGAAAGCGTACGTCATTCTGAACGTCAAGGATCCAGGTCGGGTGCTCATTCTTTGGCAGTGATTTCGTTGCGTTCGTTTCTGTTGGTGTTGGTTGGAAAAAGATGCTTATCGTATGTGTACCTTGATAAGGGTTCCTGTGTGAGCTCGTACCTATGATCATTTTTGCCAGGACAGCCTTCCGGAGGCGCTGGAGGTGGCGCACGTAGTCAGGCCCCAAGTTGGTTTATTCCAGGGTGCTTTCCATATCTCAGCATGGTGGATGGATCCACAGTACGTCTGCTTGCTCCGATCAGGTAGCATCAACCCTCGCCAGCATCTATCTCACACAAGAAAAATATGAGACGCCGCCTGACACGTCCCCGTCGGATGTAGAGTCACACACTCTTCTCTTGCTCAACACATTCTTCGTCCTACAAGCATTACGACGTAACAGTGTCCTGTGTCCCGCAAAAGAACCGCCCTTGCTTTCCATACAGAAAGGAACAAATATTCATCATCATCATGGGGGTACAAGAAAACATCGACACAGCCTTTCCGGAATACATGCAAGCAGTGTTGGTGAGTGACTCGATACAACGTGTGTAATTTTATATTGCCCCCAGCGCTTTCTCCCAGCTTAATCTTCAGTGAGACAAGATGAAACCAGAAGGTTCTTACTTTTTTCCGTCTGCGAGGAAAGCACTGAAATGACATTCGTGTCAGCCAAAAAGCAGTTATCTCCTTGCGCCGAGCATGAGGAAGTTCAGGACAGGGTGGGCTCCATTGAGGAGGCGACCGGTTCAGTCGACGAGATACTTTCACGAGCAAAGTCCGCATTCGACAAGTTTGAGCAAGGAGATGGGACGGACTACATTAGCTAGGCGGTCGTCCTTGATGACCAAGCACTGGATCATTGCCCACCCGGTCACCGCATGCGATAGGAGTCACTGGCTCTACTTGCTATTCATCTCAGGCATCGTTACCAACGTCCGGGGGATATCGAGGAAGCCACTATCTGTGCAAGAGAGACACTGGACTTTTGCCCGTCAGGGCACCCAGATCGTTCAATGTCTTTGGATAATGTCCCAAACTGTCTCTCCGATCGTTACAAGCAGCTTGAAGATATGACGGACCTTAACGAGGCCATTATCCTCGGGCGACAAGCCCTCGACCTTTGCCCGGCAGGACACCCGCTTCGTTCGATGTTGTTGAACAATGTCACAACCTATCACTCCCATCGTTACAACCGGATTGGAGAAATTGCGGTCCTCAATGAGGCCATCATCTGCGGGAGACAAGCCCTCGACCTTTGCCCGTCAGGGCATCCAGATCGTTCATCGTCGTTGAACAATATCGCAGCCTATCTCTCTGATTGTTACAAGCGGCTCGGAGATATAATGAGGCCATCATCCTCGGGAAACAAGCCCTCGACCTTCGCCCATCATGATTACGCGCGGGACAACACGGCCTTCGGGGAGGAACGTGACGATCAAGCAAGCCCGGAGCGCATCAAGTCTATCCTCGTCGTTCAAACTCGCCAGATATTCGTGAGGTAGCTGGTCGTTAATCAATGTCGAAGGTAGCTGTATTATGGCGTCGATTGAACTATGACGGACCCCCTGTATAAATGTTGCTACGAGGTTGCGGTCCATTGTAATCAGCCGGGACCGTTGACCCACAGTCTAATGAACTAACTTCGAAGTCAAATCGAGCAACAAATTGATATTATAAAATGCAGAAGATCCGTTTTCTGACTGGCCAAAAGGCACATTATCGTGTGAAGTCGCTCACCCCCTTTGCACTCGACGAATTTTACCAGTCCGTCTTTGAAGTTTGGTCCGTCTATCGACGGAAGTGTTTGTGCCGTACTGACCGATATTACAAACGACCCATGATCGACGCACTCCGAGTGGTTCGCCTGCTTCGGATGGCAGACCATGATGCACGGGAGACCGTAATGAAGAGCGGGGACGACCGGAATCGTCGGACGACACGAACCTGCTCGAGCAGCAGGGTATCGGGACGAAGAAGGTGATGGTGAGAGCCTCCGAATAAGAGGAGAGCCAAGACCCTTCGGCGCGTCGTCCCTTAACTTACGGCTTCAATGAGCATTGCAGCCACTGATCTGACTCCCCTACCACCACCCATCATCGTGATAGTCCGGTGGTTTGTCGATGGTGCCAACGGGTGAGAGGGGGAGACGTCGTTCATGGAGTCGTAACTCAGGCTCGACGTGAGAACACCGGTTGCCAGAGCTGAGGCATTGGGCCGTGAAAGACATTAGTCGGTGTTGAAAGATGGTTGACGGCGGCTGCGGTAGTGCCAGTGACGAAGGTATCCCGTCTCCGTCCACCCCTCCGAGGCCAAGGGCGAAACCAGAAACTGGCACTTGGGTAAGTTGTTACGACGGATGATGTCAACATAGACCATCTGCATATATATTGGACACCTACGGACGTGCGCGTTCAAGTTCTCGCTTTCCCCACCTCGCCCTTCCCATCCATCTTCAAACGTCCTCGAGAGCGCATTTGGTGTGGGTGATTGTGGGAGGTGATGGCGAATCGGTGATGCGTGAGAAGGCGCGCTGAGGGGTGATTGCAGTGTTATGCCCGGTGAGGTGAAGCGGCATAAGGGCAGGCGACCGACGGGCAATATTGCAAAGTGAGGGTCCCATGCTGCAATGGCCGCGATGCGGTGAGACGAGGCTGGGGATTTGATTTCCCTTTTCCTTGTTTTTTGATAGATATTTAGTATCTCCGCAAAGCTGTCACTCATGTCATCCTTCCGAGTCTATATAATTCAACTGACCACGCTGTCGTACAGGAAGTACATTTTTTAAACGTATGGGAGTGCGTCCGGTGAACTTCGCCATATCTCAGATGGCATGCACACGACAACGCCTACCCATCACTTTCAACCCATCACCCTCAGACTAAACCATTCTGTCGTGACGACGTCACGACGGCCTGCACGCCGGTAGGACGTACGTTCAAGTTCTTTCGTCTAGGACTCACACTGGCATCTCCAGACGGCGCGACAGGATGTTGTCAGGCACGTCTACGTACAGGTTCGAGCGTCGCGAATCCGCACGTCAATTTGACCGTCAAGGATCCAAGTCGGATGCTCAGTTTTTTTTAGCAGTCATTCCATTTGTTGTGTTGGTGGAAAAAAAAAAAACAGTTTGACGTATGTGTATCTTGATAAAAGTTCCTGTGTGCCTACATATAGCTCTTCCCAGGACCAAGGCGTCTCATCTGGGATCTTTGGACACGGGAGGTGGGCGGCCCGACGTTCAAGCGCTGCAATTCACATGGAAAAGAAACATAGTCTCCCTACGGGTAGGGCGACGTGTGTAACTTTAACTTCTTGTTTGCAGCGCCCATTGCCCATACATACATCCCAGCGATTTCTCCCAGGTTAACATTCAATACGACAAGATGAAGACAACAGGTTCTTACTTTCTTTTGTCTGTGAGAAGAGCAGTGAAATGACATTCCCATCAGATAAAAAGCAGCTGTCTCATGGCGCTAAGCCTGAGGAATCTCAGGACAGGAAGGACTCCATCGGGGGAGCGACTGTTTCAGTCGACGAGATACTTTCACGGGCAGAGTCTGCATTCGCCAAGTTTCAACAAGGGGATGGGGCGGACTATATTAGAGAAGCGATCGTCCTTGACCACCAAGCACTGGATCATTGTCCACCCAATCACCACATGCGATGGAGGTCGCTGACCCTACTTGCCAATCATCTCGGGGATTGTTACAAACATCTTGGGGCGATAGGAGACATCGAGGAAGCCATTGCTTTCTCCACAGAAGCACTAGACCTTTGCCTGTCAGGGCACCCGGATCGTCCAGCGTCGTTGAATAATGTCGCAAACCATCTCTCCCATCGTTACAGGCGGCTTGGAGATATGACGGACCTCAATGAGGCCATCATCCTCGCCAGGCAAGCCCTCGACCTTTGCCCATCAGGACACCAGGATCGTTCAGTATCATTGAACAGTGTCGCAAACTGTCTCTGCAATCGTTACAACCAGATTGGAGATATGATGGACCTGAATGAGGCCATCAGCCTCGGGAGACAAGCCCTCGACCTTCGCCCGTCAGGGCACCCTGATCGATCGTCGTCGCTGAACAGTATAGCAGCCTATCTCTCCAATCGTTACAACCGGCTTGGAGATACGGTGGACCTCAATGAGGGCATTATCCTCGCCAGACAAGCCCTTGACCTTCGCCCGTCAGGGCACCCGGATCGATCAGAATCGTTGAACCGTATCGCAGTCTATCTCTCCAATCGTTACAACCAGCTTGGAGATATGGCGGACCTCAATGAGGCCGTCATCCTCGCCAGACAAGCCCTCGACCTTCGCCCATCAGGGCACCCGGATCGTTCGCAATCGTTGAACAGTATCGCAGCTGATCTCGGCAGTCGTTACAACCGGCTTGGAGATATGGCGGACCTCAATGAGGCCACCACCCTCGACAGACAAGCCCTCGACCTTCGCCCATCAGGGCACCCGGATCGTTCGCAATCGTTGAACAATATCGCAGCTGATCTCTGCAGTCGTTACGACTTGCTTGGAGATATGGCAGACCTCAATGAGGCCATCATCCTCGGGCGACAAGCCCTTGACCTTCGCCCGTCAGGGCACCCTGATCAATCGTCGTCGCTGAACAATATCGCACTCTATCTCTCCAATCGTTACAACCGGCTCGGAGATATGGCAGACCTCAATGAGGCCATCATCCTCGGGCGACAAGCCCTCGACCTTCGCCCGTCAGGGCACCCTGATCAATCGTTGTCGCTGAACAATATCGCACTCTATCTCTCCAATCGTTACAACCGGCTTGGAGATATGGCGGACCTCAATGAGGCCATCATCCTCGGGCGACAAGCCCTCGACCTTCGCCCATCAGGGCACCCGGATCGTTCGCAATCGTTGAACAATATCGCAGTTGATCTCTGCAGTCGTTACAACCGGCTTGGAGATATGGCAGACCTCAATGAGGCCATCATCCTCGCCAGACAA